>JAVIWB010000355.1:0-149921 GCA_031893035.1 Dermolepida albohirtum
CTAAAAAGCACTGTTGCTATAGACCGAAAATCACGTAAATGAAATATCGAATATTTTTTCACTTTTTAAACTGTGCTATCACAAACTCCTACATTGTGTACATGGAAGCAGCTCAGTAACAAAAATTTTAGTGTTTACTAAGGGATTCTGGCACCAACTCAGGTGAAGAACTCTGAATTATGCTCTAAATGCTCCCACAATAGCTATGCATCTTCTCCTGTACAAATAAAGCGGCACAAACCAACTGTACCAACAGAATTACGTCTAGAAGGCAACATGCATCAGCCAAAGCGAACCACTTCTCGAAGATGCGCAAAATGCAGCACTAAGAAGAGTCCGGTGCGTACTATATGACAATGCGGCACCTGTAAGTCCCTCTTTGTATACGAAAATATAAAATGTGTTTTTCAGATTTTCATAGAAAATAAATTTGCTTATATATTATACTAAACATTTCTTAATGATTTGTTATGCCAACAGCCATGGTGGTTAGTATGCTAACCACCCTAATTTGTAAAAGCCCAAACGGTTTTTCTTTTTTTACATGTTCTTCATAATAAATAAACGTTCATTAACCTAAAAATGCAATTGTTTTTATTCTGAAGTTATGTATAAGAAAGCGTGGCTGAAAGAGTTAAGGTTTAAAAATTCCTGTGTGATTGTAAAATTCTATTAAACAAAAGAATATATTTTTAACGAATGTAAGTAATCACAAATATTTATATATATATATATGAAGAAAAACTATTTTTCGAAATTGGAAATATATAACTGTAAAAGATATTGCAGGTTGAAGAAAATACATAGCTTGAAAAAGGGGAACCCTCTCCCCAAAACGTCGTTAATATATATTAAACATTTTGTTAACCCAATGATGAAAATTCACAATAAAAAAAGAGTAAAGATTATAGTTTCTTAATTATCTCTTATTCATTTTACATAAATTCATATCTAAACTTCTGACTTAATTTATTTACTGTCACCGGCTTTAAATATTGCAGACAATCAGACTATCATTTGAGACATTTATATATACTCCTGCATACAATTTATACAGTGGCAAGTTGTTTTAAAATAACAAATCGAAGATGTCCAGGAATGTAGCATGCCATTTCCCTCGAGTTTTAACAAAAGTGAATAATCTAAATACTGTTCAAAATATGATTTAAATTAACCAAAACGAATAGTAAAGTAGTCAAAAAAGATCTGTGGGAAAGATAACGTAATAGGCCGCGTTTACTGTTTACAACCGACCACTTTTGTTCTTCCACGATTGTTCCGATCGATTAGCAGTTAGCATTGAGCTGGACCGCTGCGTGTCGATTCGTTTCAATGAATTATGTTATTTCATGAAGTCATTTTTGAAGTTTTTTCTTTTTGGACTTATGAACCGATGGAATCTTGAACAGGTGTGTTCTATATACAATAGAAAGAAGCGGTTAAGGAAAAAATAAGTTTCGTCTTTAAGCATTGTCGTCTTAAATATACCAAAGTATTTTAATTTATTAGGAATTAATGTTTTCGGATGTCAAAGTTTTTTTTAATACGCATACTCATATGCTGTTGATTAGTTTAGTGACTTTGATAAATTACTATGAAATATAACTAGGCTGCTCATTTTTATTTTCTTATTTAGCGGATACCTTCATTTAAGAGTGTGTTTGTAAAAGTGTCTGTATAATAGATGAATGTACATTTGATATATAAAATATAGAAAATAAACAAACAATTACTATTGGTTATACACTTAATACGTTGATCAATAAGTCCCGAGACTAGCTACTAAAACTTTTTTTTGGTAAATTCTTCTTTATTCATCATTCACATTCAGAGTTGGAATATCTATCCGGCGGGCCGGGATCGTAGCAAGACGAGTGCACGAACACACGGGCGACCTTGCGACGGATATGTATTTATATTACTTATGTTTTATTTTATAAATAATGCACATTATTCACAGCTGTTGTTGCATAGCGTAAAATGGATAAGACTGACAAAATGTCCGCAGTATGACATAAGTTTCAGCATTTGTCGCAGAGAGTAACGTTTGCCGTGCTTGCATTTAGAGAACGACCTCTTAATATCAACGGATGTAATACACGCATAATTAAAATAATGTTTAGAAATAGATGTATCTACACACACACTATCACGAACTTGTTTTAATTTGGTAAAATCGAAATCTTTGTTTGTAACACTCTCGAACTTTTCTACAACACACATATTTATTATGTCACTTGTAGCACATAGCAGTGAGTGTACATCGTTCATAATTTTGCATTGACTCCACTAACAACAACCCAGAGTTTCGAAATTTGTCTCTAGAATCAAAGAAACATTTATAATTGTCGAAAATTTGTTTCAACGGAAGTGTTTTCAAATCATTACTGGCTTTCCTTAAAAGCTGAATCTTCGTTAGGTTTGAATCGTAAAACCACAGAGTTTATTTGTTGGAAAACAATACTAGGAAGTCGCTTTCAACCATGCTCCCCAACAAGTGAGACTTGACTGTGGTGGCTCAAGAATACCGGGGCACCGTCTGTGGCATTCTCGAATTCGTTTGAGAGATTTCAATAGCAGAAATTTTGAAATTTTGTAGTAGCAACTGCTGATTATGACATCTTAGTTGTCGAAATACGTATACAGAATACGAACAATTATGTGGTAAGGGGTGCTTTTGACTATTTTAATTAATGACAGTCGCCAACAAAATTAACCTTCATTGTTATTAGAGCTTTTGATGTTACTAAAAAGAAATATATATGCTCTACTATAATCGGATGCTTACATTTGATAGTTTTTAACATTTCTAAGTGTATATAAGGGGTCTTCCAATAGGAGGTTTAATTTTGATATGTAAAAAAAATGAGTATTTTTAAGCGAAATCATCGGATGCAAGATCATAATCTTTTCATGAAATTTTTCGTCACCAATTCGTACATTTGCGGCTGTATGTCCTCGATAACACCACAAATTCCATCTTTGAGATCGATTATGGCCCATTGGCGAAGACCTTATCTTTCACGTATGCCCAAAGAAAAAAGTCTCAAGGTGTTAAATCACAAGATCTTGGTGGCCAATTGTGATCGCCTCTTCGAGAAATCACACGGTCGGGAAACTTTTCATACAAAAGAGCGATGGTATCGTTACTGTGTGACACGTAGCGCCGTCTTATTGAAAATAAACGTCGTCCACATATCTTCCAATTCCATCCATACAAAATCATTAATAGTCGTTCGATAGCGCAAATCATTCACCGCAACAGTTGCTCCAACCTCATTTTCGGAAAAGTAAAGTCCAATAATCCCGCTAGACCAGAAACCGCACCAAACAGTCACACGTTGAGGATGGAGATGCTTTTCAACAATAATTCTTGTGTTTTTCGAGCCCCAAATGGGACAATTCTGCTTGTTAACGTAGCCCACGAGGTGAGGCCTCGTCATTCAAGATCATTTTTCGATGAAATTCCGGATCAGTTTAATGCATTTCAAGGACCCAATCAGCAAAGACACAACGTTGTTGATGGTCGGTAGGCGTGAGTTCTTGTGTTAACTGAACTTTAAAAGCCTTAAGACCCAAATCTTTATGCAAAATATGATGTAATGTCGTTTGTGGAATGCCCAATTCCAATGTTCGATGAGAAATGAACAAATCTGGGTTTTCCTCAACACTATGAGCTACAACAGCAATATTCTTAGTTGTTCTTGAGCGACATGTACGAGTTCAATTCTTCACATCACTTACTTGTCCCAGCAGCTCAAACTTTTCCACTAGTTTCACAATTTCTGGCTGAGAAGGTGCTTCACGACGACCCCAAAGATGCTTTAGAATTGCGAACTGTGACCGCGAAATTTTTACCATTCTTGTAGTGAATTTTAATAATTTCGATACGTTGTTGAAGCGTATGCCGTTCCATTTTTATTAATGGCATAGTTTTTACTTGTCATCTGTCAAGTAGTTACAGGTTGAGTCATGACAACTGTTAAAATGGCGGGCTATTGAAAATGAAATGTCTTACCTTACATATTCATCTTTGCTATCAAAAATATTTTCGTATGTCTTATAGATTTTCCTTAAGAAATATATTTCCAATTTGGTATTTCTTGTACAAAAGATATTCAAGAAAACCTTCCAACAGACCTAATAATGGATGGATCTTAGTTTAGCATGAGTTCAACTACTTTACTTACATTTTTAAGTATTCTGCTCATAAAAATTTTGAATACCGCTGAATTTTTTCAAATAAAATAATTATAATTATGGCTAAAGTCAATAAACTATCAGCAAACTTTTCCTAGTCTTTTTAATCAGCAGAAACCAAGACCATAAAATTTTAATACTGAAAAAAAATAAAATGCATGTAAAAGCTCATTTAGTGGCTTAACTAATTTTGTTAGAACATCATAATTTTTTAACTCTCCTCATTGGCGTATTAAAACTATGCCCGGTGCACGCAACGTGATCTTTCTAATTATTTAAACGGTTTGTTGTCAGTCGTTCGTGTGGAACGGACTTCAAAAACACACAAAAACCATTCTATTTACGTAAAACTCACTCCCATCAAATTATTTATGCATCTACGACTCGAAATTTCAGTCAGATGAGGAACGATGACTTTTTGTCGTGCAGCTTCGATTTTTTCCTTTCCCTCAAGGTCCGATATTATTTCGATTTCTTTTTATTTATTGCGCTCATCGCGAGAAAACATAAATTGAATTAAAATTACGTTAAAAATGAATCAAAATTCGACGACGACGAGGCAAAAACTTTGTCAACGTAAATTATTCAACCACTATTTTCTATCATTTGACGAAATACGAAGAAAAAAGGATGTTTATTATGCGCGTCGCCACACACAATTCGAAATAAAAATGTTTTAAGCGAAGCAGCAACTGGTTAATTATTTTAAAAGAGCGTAAAATATAAGTCGTGGCAAAAAAAGCAGATATCACGTAGCAATAGATCTTACAAAATTATATTCATTCAATTGTACAATAAGGCGATGTGGAATTACATAAAAATACAGAGAAATTATGAGTGAGTGGTAATTTATTTTTAATTAATATTTGAAGTAGTAAAGCAGAGATTTTTACGCGTTTCGCTTTGTTATTGAAAATCTCAAAACGAGTTACGTGCAATCGTTTTTTAATATTTAAATTTCTTCTATATTGTGTCATGGTTACTCGGAAACACAATTTTATTATGAAAAAGTAAGTGAATTCTATTCTATTTTTAGGACAGGAGTTTATTAATATATTGGGTTGGCAACTAAGTAATTTCGGTTTTTACTGATAGAGAGCGTTGCTTTATTTTTTGTATAACGTATGTTAGTGCTGTACTTTACCGTTTGTCACGTGATACTAGTCACATTGACGTAACTTCAGAAGCAAGTAGTGCGTGATTTTTATTAAAGCTATTAGTTGTGGGTTAATTTTAAATGGAGTGCAGAAACGAACATTTTCGACATATTTTACTATTTTATTTCCGTAAAGGAAAGAAAGCTGCTGCGGCTCACCAAAAGATATGTGAAGTTTATGGTGCTAATTGCTTAACAGAGCGCACGTATCAGAATTGGAATAAAAAATTCCGTTCTGGAGATTTTTCCCTCAAAGCTGAGCAACGTTCTGGTCGGCCTACTGAAGTTGATGATGACCAAATCAAAGTCATAATTGAAAAGGATCGTCATGGGCTAGTTAAGAAGCTTGATATTTAGGTACCTCATGAATTGAAAGAAATTCATTTAACACAAAGAATCAACTTTTGCGATATGCACCTTAGACGAAATGAAACCGACCCTTTCTTAAAAAGAATCATCACTGGTGATGAAAAATGGGTCCAGTACAGTAACATAGTTCGAAAACGATCATGGAGCAAACACGATAAACCAGCTCAAACCACATCGAAAGCTGAATTGCATCCAAAAAAGATCATGCTGTCAGTTTGGTGGGATTACAAAGGTGTTGTGTTTTTTGAGCTGCTTCCAAGGAACCAAACGATCAATTCTGATGTTTACTGTCAACAATTAATAAAACTGGATGAAGCAATCAAAGAAAAACGGCCAGAATTGTCAAATCGGAAAGGTGTAGTTTTCCACCAAGATAATGCAAGGCCTCACACATCTTTGGCAACTCGTGGGAAACTATTGGAGCTTGGCTGGGAAGTGATGCCACATCCCCCATACAGCCCTGATCTAGCACCATCTGATTACCATTTATTTCGAAGTTTGCAGAATTCTTTGAATGGTAAAACTTTCACAAATGACGATGACCTTCACTCGCACCTGGTTCAGTTTTTTGCTGATAAGGACCAAAAATTTTAATTTATATTCTTTAACCTCTAGATCGATAAATTATCGATTAACGTGTCATAATCCGCCATGCTATCGCAAGACGACTTTTCTTAATTAAAGACAACACTCAAACCACATCCACTTCTTTTTTTTCAAAATACACACTAACTGAATATAGATTCACAAAAGAAAGCAAATCCACGTTGTTCAACTAGTTATAAACGACCAACCCCTACGTCACGAGCAAAAAGCAAAAAAGCAACATTGCAAAGGAATATATATAAGAATCGAATATGTATAATGCAGATGGTGCACCATGTCCGTTCCGAGATTCAAAATTAATATCAACAGAATACGTATTAATGCAAATATATAAAAATAATATAATAATATAATATAAAAAATGGAACGAAAATAAACAAAAACAAAACCAAAGTAATAACAACAGGATTGAACAAGTGGGTATATATCCATATTTGGGAAAAATAATTGATGAAACTGGAAGACGAGAGGCAGATGACAACAAGAGAATTGAAAAGATCCTAAATTTATACCATGCAATGAATAATACCTTCATAAGTAAAAAAGAGATGTCGCGGAAAACTAAGATCAAGATATTCAAAACAACATAAAGGCAAGCACTAACGTTTGGCTGCGAATCTTGGGTTGTGAACCAGCAACAAAAAAGCAAAATCCAGGCTATGGAAATGAAATACTTCAAAAGAGTACGAAGAGTGTCAAGAATGGATCGAATCAGCAACGACGTAATTAGAAAGAACCTAGGATTACGATCCATAGAGGAATTTATAGAGCAGTCACAGTTGATATGGTGGGGCCACCTACACCGAATGGATGATACAAGGCCAGTAAGAGAAGTATGAAGGACCCAGAATTAAAAAGTTAGGAAGAGAGGAAGATCGAAACAGACTTGGAACGAAGCCATAACAAAGCTTATCGAGAAAAAGGAGAGGACGAGAACGGAAGCTAGGGAAATGGCAAAGGATAGAAACGAATGGAGAACATTCACAAGAAGTATACCCGACACCACTAGTGGTACAAGGGACCAATAGATTATCTATATATATATATATATATATATATATATATATATATATATATATAACGACCCATAGTCGATAAAAAAAATCATTTCAATGAAATGCACATCCATGGATCGCGCAAAATAGCGAAAATGGGAATGAATTGGAAATTATTTAATTTTAATATACGCCTTACATTTTTGCATAATACTATATTAGCGATGACCAATAAAATATGAATGAAATATAAGATAGATCCGTAACACACTACACAAAAGTGTGTTCAATTTCTGCTGATGATGACAACTTAGTTGTCAAAACGCATATTTAGGACACGGACATTGTTTTGGTGGGGGCTTTTACCTTTATTAATTATATTATACATGACAAAACTAATTATTTAACATTAATAAATGGAACTTGTATTATATATTTTAATTGGTAAATATCAAATATATCTTATTATTTATGTAGGTATTCCCTTTCGTTGAATTTTGTTAATAAATGGATCGATTGTAGTGTAGTAGGTTTTATATTGTCATTTTTCAATCTATATTTTACTTATATCTGCTAAATCTATTTGTTTAATAAACTGCTTTTATTTTAAATACAAATTCTAAGTCAACTTTAATTACTGTTCGTATATTACTTTAGAAAATATTATGAAAAAGGAAAATATGCAGATAGAAGGGAAGTAATTACTTACCTAACACTTACTACTTTTTAATCTAATTTCGTTTTCTTCGAATTAAACCACGCAAACAATATCTAAAACAAAATCAAATTACCAAAATATTTTATTTCAATTACATTTCACATGATTCCAATTTAAATTAAACCAAACTCGAAATCGATTTACCTAAAGTATTTAATTTATATCATGCCTTCGACGTCCTTTAATTGCTTAGAAAGCCTCCAATATCAATCATTTACAACAATTTCAACTTCTTCTTCGTCTCGTCGTCCGTGTAGCGTTACAACACAAAAAAAAAGAGAGTCAAAGTGGATTTCAGTGCATGTATGTCCCTGTAAATTGTAAATTCCTGTCATTGTCAAGTGGACCAAAAGTAAACTTCAAAGACAAACGTAGTTCTATTTGAGAGTCCTGAAAGCGTAGGGCCAATCAGGAATGGAATTGAATTGTGTCTCTCCGATGTTGACATTGTTGCCGGAATAGATTTTCAATTCATTAGAGTCGAGGTTGTATGTGTGTATGTATACCGGCCGGGGAAACCCGGAAAACAGACAGACAGGTCGAAGTGGGACGCAGAACCTAGAAAAGTCGTTTAAGATTATTATGTATGTCTAAGGTTAAATTACCAATTAGCGCTGTGCAAACGTCGGGAAAGTATGTTTGTGTGGATAAGTTCAGTTTTCCCGCTCTTAGCTTATTAAAATGATTTCGAAGAAGTTATGTGTTTTATAAATATATTTGCAACAAACAATTAATAATTTCATAATGTTAGGAAACGATTTTGACATAATTCATAAATAATTTAATAATAATAATACCATCAACACAAAAAATTACAGAAAACGTAAAAGAAAACATAGAATAAACTCAGAAATGCCTCAAATTGCTCCCATAAATAAGATGAATGTAGAATAAAACAATAGAATTCTGTTACGAGGGTAGCCGTTTATATTTTGGGAATAGCAAACAGAAAAAAAAATTTATATTATCGAAAATAGTTTTATTGCTTTTCAAAATATTCGTTTAAACCAATCCGAAAAGCATTGCTGCCACTGTGAAGGCGGTATCTCCAAAATGTGAGTTTTGAATGACTCAACTGCCTCTTCCGGCGTAGAAAACCGTTAACCACGAAGTTTACTCTTCACGTGTGGGAATAAAAAGAAATCACAGGGTGCTAGATCAAGGCTGTACGGCGGATGGCTCATCAATTCAATGTTTTGCCCGGTCAAATATACAATTGTTTGAATCGATCTGTGAGAGCTCGCATTGTCATGGTGGAAAACCATCTGTCGTTTTCGGTTTGTTTTCCTTATTTCTTCAAAAACTTTTGGCAAACAAATAGTTGTGTACCATTTAGAATTGACCGTTCTACAGTTCTCTAAAGGCGCGGTTGCAACGTGACCGGATTTTCTGAAAAAAACAGGCGACCATTTATTTTGATGTGTTTCGAGCGCGAACAAATTTTGTTGGTTTTGGCTCATCTTGGAATACCCACACAGTCGACTGCTGTTTACTATCGGACTCACACGTATAGATCCAAGATTCATCACCTGTGATGACTTTATAAATGTTCTTTGTAGCGCTGCCATTGTATTTTTTCTGCATTTCTTGGCACCAATCCACGGGAGTCATTTTTTGAGCGGTTGTTAAATTATGTGGTACCCAACGGCTAAATGTTTAATGTATGATCTTATGCACGCTGGTGTTACTAATATGCCTCGATCTCACGGTATGTCATATGATGGTCTTGCATTATGAATTCAGACACTGCATTAATGTTTTCCGACACAACAACATTTGTGGGACGACCTTTACGAAATTTATCGTCCGAAGAACACCGTCCAAGTTTAAATTCACTATACCAACGATATACTGTAGTTTTCGATGGTGCTTGATCACCATATAAAGAATTCAGCTCGTCGCTGCATTCTTGTTGAGATAATCTACGAAGAAAGTTATGAAAAATAATTGCACGAAAATGCGAGTTAATTCCATTTTTTCGCTGACATAAAATTTTCAAGTTACTGTCAACAATAGAAATAGCTTCAGTATGAAATTATCAGATCGGAGACAACACTAACAGCGTTGCCAGTTCCCGAAATATAAATGGCGACCCTCGTATTTTTAAAATATAATCATTTTTAACTAAAATAATGATAATATTCTATATTGTCCAACAGATCAAATCCAATACAGTAAATCCAGTAGAAGCAGAAATAACACCCGAATAAAGGGTTTATTTCCCAAAAAAGGGATCAGGACACATCCTGTTAGCGTTCCTGCACATATGAACTAGTGGGGCCTCTAGGAGACCATTAGTCCTAGCTGTCGAACCAACAAATGAGTCGCGAGATCTAGTGATATAAGATGGTACCGGTAAAGAAACTTGAGTCAACAATGACGGGGCATCCACACCACTATTAACCAACTCGAACTTGGCACTTACAACATCCCTTCGGCAAGACAAGGATTGGAAGCCTTTCCAGTAGACCTTCATAATCCCCCTCCCCGGCAGTGGGTATGTACCATCAAGACGATAGGATAATACTTCAGGCATACTCCAGCTTAAAATACATTTTCCCTAGACTTTCACGGCAGGTGTCACTTGTACAATCTTCTCGCTACTTCGTATTGTTGTCATAATGTATGCCGACGTTTCGCTGCTCATAATGACTTCTTCAGGATTTGCTATCAGACTAATTCTCTCTTTGTTATTGTCACTCTTCCGTATATATGTAGTTGAGTTTTTGGTGTGCAACGGAGTCTCGTAGTAACGGCTCTTTAAGGTGTTGCTGAGTCTATAATATTTTAAAATTTCTGGAATACAGAAATTTAAAAATATTATAGACTCAGCAACACCTCAAAAAGCCCTTAATATTTAAAGATTTTCATTATAAAAATAAGATTCAACCGTAATAAGGGAACGATGAATATTTGCGATTGACAATCCCATTTTTTGATGATGGCAATTTAGTTGTCGAAATATGTATACAGAGTACGAACACGATGGAGTAAGACGTTTTATTTGCCTTTCTTAATCAATTAAATTTATATAGTCAATATTCAAAATAAATATGTATAACACTACCTTTTCTAAGTTATTCGAAATAGCTGTTTTTAACAGAGACACGTGACGAACATCTTTTATATCTCCCTCATATATTATGCATAGATGAGATTCGTCTAAAGTCTCAAGTCTTTTACAATTTCCAAATTCCTTGATATCCTCATGTTTCAGAAGCGAAGTACGGCATCCCCGGTGCATGGAAAGCGGCGTTAGACTCCTGAATAATGCAAAGATTTCTCAGCTCTATTCCTTATGGTCTGCAATAAAACACTGTTAAAATAATAGTTTTGTCTTAGACTGAATTTAATGCGTTTCCAGTAGTACGTGTATTTGAATAGAGAATACTATTAAATCTAATGAGATTTCGAATAAAACGTTCGCTAAGTATAAATATGTATAAGAAATTACTTAAAAAATAGTTGCACTTATGTCGCATTTGATTTTTTTGACGTTTTCAGAAATTATTGCTACATATTTGCCGGGATTCATTAGCATTTGAAAAATAGAATGTCCAATCAACAATAAAAATTGTTACAACAATTTATTAACTGCTTACTACATAAAACTCAATCAACACGATCTTTACAAGTCAATACCAGACTATTTAGAGTTCCTAACGTATGATCCCCACTGCTTACAGGCTGAGCTCCGCTTCATTCGTACAGAGGATTGAACCAACAAAATTGTGGTTGTTCCTACGTTGTTTTAGCAACCAGTTTGCAAAATGCATTCTAATATTCATTTCGAAGAAAAATATGAATCCTCCTTTCTGGGACTTTTTGGCATCTAAAAATAGATTACGAAGAAATTAAATCGACAAAAATTTTATAACGCATACGTTGGATGTCTTTTAAGTTTTTCATAGTGGAACATAGAGGACGCCACCAGTCAAATGTAAAAAAAAATTAACCTCCATCTTTAGTTAACCTAAATCCAAAGTTTCAGTGCAATACGTGTAGTGTTGTAGCTACAACGCACTGTCAAAGTTGACAAGTTAGTTGAAAAATGGAATTAAACGGAGAACATTTTCGCGAAATATTTTTTTATAATTTTCGAAGACAATTATTTTAACAAGAACGCCTCGCCGAGTTGGTTTCTGTTTTTGCCAATGAAGTACATCAGTCGACAATTTCTCGTTGGTATGGAGAATTTAAACGTGGACGGATTAGTCTTTGTGACGATCCAAGAGCAGGTTCACCAAAAATGACGGTCACTCAGCAAAACATCGATGCTGTGTGCAAGATCATCCACGAAGATCGTCATGTGATATATCGCCAGATTGAAGCATTATTGAGGATTTTAAAGACCTCAATTCATAATACTTTGCGTAAAGAATTGTATGTAAAAAAAATATTTCCCGTTGGATATGGCATCTACTGGCCGAAGAACAGAAAGCAGCTAGGGTGAATTGGTGTCAAAAAACTCTATATTGCTTCAACGCCGGAAACTCTAAAAACGTGTACAACATATTCAGTGGTGAGCAAGTTTGGATTTACCCATACGAACCAGAAAATAAACGCCAGTCGTATATTTGGGTGTTTCAAAGCGAAGAAAAGCCGACAGAAGTCATCCGTTATCAAAGTGTCTCCAAAAAGATAATCGCCACATTTGTCTCGAAAGCAGGTCATGTAGCAACAATTCCTATAAAAGATCAAAGAACTGTTACTGCCGATTGGTATGCAATCATTTGTTTGCCGCAAGTCATCGCTGAGCTTCAAAAATTCAACCCCGAATGACGAATCGTCTTCTACCAACACAATGCAAGATCACATACAGCACGCAAGACAATTGAATTTTTAACGCAACAGAACATCGAATTGTTGGACCATCCTCCGCACAGTCCGAACCTAAGTCCCAACGATTTCTTTACCTTTCCGAAAATCAAAAATGGACTACGTGACCAAAGGTTCCAGTCGTCAGAAGGAGTAGTCGTTGATTCGAATGCATGCAAAAGTGCAATGGTCTTCATGGAGAACACTTCGAAAAACAATGAAGTCTTTAAAAGCTATCTACTGTTTTATTCCAGTTTTATATGCAAAACTTAAAAGACAACCCACGTATTTCCATTATTGAAAATACTTTTTCAAGAGAAAGCAAATATAAGCAGTAATTTTGGACGACTTAAACCAATCTTAGTGGTTGCATTTTAAAACATTATTTGTGAAATTCGACGTAATGAAATTGTCAAAAAGTAGTTTTTCTTTTTATGAGTATATTGCGTAAAAAATGTCAAATGCTACATAACTACATACATATATAAATTACATCTAAAATGCATTAAAATTATTCAATACATTTTACTCCGAAATTTACTAAAAACGAAATATACAGTATATTTTTAAGATGTCTTTTATCTTTATTGCTTTTCTCTTCCCAGCAAGATTACCTTTTATTTTACGAGATATACGGAAATTTCCATAGTTATATTTTGCAATTTTGCCCGTCTCTTGCTGTATAATGTGCGTCTGTGTCCTGCAGAGGGTAGCTAGTAGCTAACACGACATCGCTCCACTCATTGACTTGGAAAGTAGGCAAGGCAAAACGAGTCCGGTGTGTTTCTTTCTTGCTCCTCCAACGTCCAAGAGACGTTCAATTCGATCCAGGCCGTCTCTGTTCCTGACGCCGCACTTCCCTACTTTCTCGCTCCTAATATTCCGGGTCCGGAAGGCTGCCATCTCGTCCGGATCTCTTCAACCATGAATTCTGGAATAAAACTGAATAATGTAGAAAGCTATATTCTTTTTAGTCATAATAATGATACGGGACAGACATTTCAACAATAATATTTTTACTGTAAAAACAACAGAAGAACAATAAAACGTATTATTTTATGCGATGCGCCCGGAACCGGGAGTCTTACCATTGTTGTTTTAGTAGTAGAGTTATAGTGCATTTATATCTGTCATATAAGATGAATATTTCTACTTATAGATATAATATACTGCATACTGCGTGATTCCAGAGATACTGGCCGATGTAACAATTTATATTTCCGAATTGTGACTGATGTAAGTAAAACTAATGAAATCATATTAATATTCATGTTTAAACATCTTTTAACTATTACGTATTTAAATTATAAGCTGATATAGCTTCTATAAAGATCATGGATATCTGGACAAGCACCTTAACTTATGAAGACCTTTCAAAGAAGACTATAAAACCTTAGATTCGATTAGTTCGGATGCCATAGAGTCTATACTACTAGGAAATGTTCAGATATATTGCCCTCCTACCTCAACCCGGTCGATAGCTCAGTGATAAGTTACCGACATATAATGCCGGCAAGATTTTTCGTGGTTTCCATTTATGTGAATGCTGACAGCCAAAGATCTGAAGGCACACCACGAAAACGGACGTAACAATAACTTATGGCGCAAGCGGACCTCTGATGGGATAAGAGATTGTTTCCTATAGTGCACATGGGTATGAGCGAATTTTAAAAACGCAAAAAACGTAGAAAAGAACTCGTGAGAGATTCTAAAACTGCAAAACACATATTTTAAATGAAGAAAAACCATTCACAACAAGCTTAAATTTGATCAAGCTAGATCAGATAATTTCCGAAGCAATTTTCCGCGGAACAACAGCGGAAATGACTTCAGGTTTGCAAAGGACTCTGACTTAGCTACGAGTATGAAGACGATGATTTTTTGTGACGTATCGAGATGTGGGTTCACCATTATATCCCAGAAAGAAAAATGGTGTACGGAATAGCATCGCTCAAGTTTAAATCTGCCCAAAAAATTCAAAACACCATCATCGGAGGGCAAAATGATGGTGATTATATTCTGGGACTATATTGGACCTCTCTTGAAGAAAGAAAAACAATTAAATCGGTTCGTAAACGTCCGCGGTTGTGGTCCATACTAGCTTCTTCTTGGTCTCCGGGGCTAGAACCGCGTCACTGGTATAACTGCCGATGTTTCGTATCCACTCGTATGGGACATCTTCAGGGCTCAACTACTGCTACTGTCTGTCGCAGAGACGCAATTCCAGCCCAGAAGCTCAGAAGAAGATAGTAATTAAGTCAGCTTCTTACAGTAAGCTTCTTGGAAAGGTTGAGCTGGTCAGAATAACATTTATTTGTAGCTTATTTGGCTACTGGTTAAATGGTTAAATTAGGTTGAAGTTCTGTCTCCCCCTCCTCCCATAGCCAAGAAAGTTCTTGGAAAGCAAACGATTTGCCTCTAATGAGGAAATGAAGGCTGCGACATAAAATTAGCTACATCGTCAACCGAAAGAATTTTGTTCGACGTATTTTAGAGGGGACTTGTTACTTATAAAAATATTTATAATATTAATTTGTAGTTTGTATCGGCCAAAAAAAAAAAAAAAATAAAGTGCAGGTCAAAATTGAATCGCCTACGTATTATTATTTGAAACTATCAAGTTGTTGCATCAGTTCGTAGCGTTTTTGGTTTCTAGGACAAGAGTGCTAAATGATAGGCATATGTTGAAGCTTTTTATAGTCGTATTATTGTTTAACTCTTTTTGAATTTGTGCAAAGATTTTGTGTTGTATACTGACAAAAGAAAATAGAATGTTAAGTTTTGCATAGTGGAACATAAAGAGCGCCACTAATTGAATGTCAGTACTAAAAATTAACCTCCATCAATGAAGTCTTTAAAAAGGTATCTACTGTTTTATTCCAGTTTTATATGCAAAACTTAAAAGACAACCCACGTATAGTATAGTCAACAATTGTAATTCATTATGAATAAACGAACACTAAATATTGGTTTTTTGAACTCCTCAGTGGTTAAGTTAAATGTTCAAATAGTAAAAACCAATTTATTATTATAAATGGCACATATTTTTTAATTAATTATCGCAAATATTTTAAAACATATTATATTACCGACGAGAAAAACAGATTTTGCTATAATTACCTGAACTGTAACCGAAGAAATTACGAAGAGAAAAACGAATATTTCCCATTTTTCCCTCTTTCTAAATATAAAGCAGGTTTTCTAATATTTCCAATGTAAAATGCGGAGGTCGACTGTCCTCATTATAGGTGAGGCAGAGTCAAAGTTGGAACCAATTACATTCCATTGTTGCCAACGGCAGGATCTACCGCTTGAGAAGTCCCTACGTTCTCTCTAACTAGACGTCCGGCCTAGAGATTTCAATTTACCGATATTGGAAGTTATTGAATGGACCTTACTTTACATTTAATATTTTATTTTTTGCGCGATTACATCTACGTGTATGAGTAGTTCTTTTGCTGTTAAGTACGCCATTGTAATCAAATACCTGTACATTTTGATTTAACTAGCTCTTTATTGTTAAAATTTTAATATTAGAATTGAAGAGATTATGTTACTTTTAAAAATAAAAGTCGACCTTGGTGCCATATTTCTACTTGAACGTCTTTTACGAACAACAATATGGCACTGCCATATCACCCATTTCTGCCGTAATAGCGGACCTCGTTATTGAGGAATTAGAGAATAAAATGCTAAATAATCCCCCCTTCCATATACCCTTCTTCAAAAGACATGTTGATTACTGTATTTTAGCAATACCAAGTCATGCAGACAAACAAACTTTAACCCATTAAAAACCAAGGCAATTAAAAATGAAAACTTGTTTAAATCATTTATTTAAGCTAGTTAAAATATACATAAGGAACATAAAAAAGGAAAAAGTTATATTATAAAAAGAAATTCAGGAACTGTGGTTTTGGAGCTGTACCCAAAGGGGTACAATGTCTTAATTAATATGCTAATTTTTTAATGTGATATATTTTAAAACACTCCCTTTCTAGACAAAGTGCAACGTCACATTGTTCACACATCCATCTAATTTCAACTATGGCATTTGCGGCATCGTAAAGGGTTTTTTATTCTCTTGAGGAAGTGGTTTCCAGCAGTAGTAGTTACACCAAGTGCCAGCGAGCGTTTCGAAGTTGGCAGTGTCTGCGTATAATTTCGAAGATAGTAGCGAACAATATGACGCTGAAACTCTAACAGGTCCATTTGGGACTTGTTTGCAGTTTTATATAACTTCCACGCATTGACCACAACGGAATTCAACATTGTGGTAAAAAGCGGCCACCACCATTTCTTCCCTCGAATTTTTATTTTTTCTTTATTTTTTTAATTGTTCAAGTCTTCGCTATCGCTGCCACAAAATACCTCTATTTCACCTGGCACATCGTATGATATACGGTCAACTTCAATATTTTCGGCGACACCTTCTTCTTCATCTGTGTTATAACCTGGGCTTGGAGGTATAATAGCAATTTCAAATTCGTGGTGATCTTCCTCAGCTTTGACATAATTCAGGGCACAGTTCAAGGTATTGAAATGTCTGCCGTAAAACCTTGACGATTTTATAGTAGGAAATTCCATTTTTTTGTGGGCAAAAATCTAAAAAAATGCATACTCAATAAGCCATTATACTCAACTGGGTACACCAATTTTTCTACTCACCCAGCGTCGTTGCAATTAGTTTTTTATCTTTCACCTTTTTATAGATTAGAAACACAGTTATTCCGCTATGCAAAACTATAACAAAAACTTATTATAATACAACAGGTTTTACTCCACGCAGCTGAATAATCACTGACCTACCTAATATTTGCATATAATTGACGTAAAAGTATTAAAACTAAACAAAATATACAGTAACGGTACTATTTCTAAATACTTTGTTGTTGTGGGCTTTTTAAACACATTATGTTGAATGCAAAACCAAAAGAAACGTTGCGCAATTTCACATCTCGTAAAATTTATGCATTTTTAAATATTGCCTTTTTTCCGTACTCAAGTAGGTACAATGGCTAGAATGAGTTAATTTTAATAAAACGGGTTAAACAATTTTATTTCTTTTCAAAAAATACTTTAATTTGCAATAGAAAGTGAAAATAACAACAGCTTGAATTTCCAGCATATAATAGTAAAACACAAATATGATAACATTCTCCCAGATTGGTACACAAAACCAAGTAATTCCGATAGATATCTAGATTTATTGACGAATGTTCACATTAAACACAAAATAAATACAATCCATAACTTAGTAGACAGGTATTAGAAAACACATATACACTACTGTTCATAAATTCTCAGATAAAGGCAATATTACAATAAAAATAAATTAAATAAAAACAATACTTTCAAAAAAAAACTTTCTATCATGTTAATTTTTGAAATTGCCCTCAGTTACGTTTCCTGAGAACTGCATAAAAAAACATCAAAAAAGGCTATTCACATCCAAAAAGAGAAAAAACCTAATAAAGATTGCGAATACAAAAAACCACTGAGAATACCACTACAAAAAAGGATGAAGCAAATTCATGCCTTTACTATATGTACCACATCTATCAGAAAACCTAAATGAACCCTTTGGAAAATACAAGATTAAAATAGCCCACAAAAAATACAAACAAATCCAAACAAAATTAAACATGAAACACTTAAAAAAAGACAGACAGTATTTACAAAATAAAAAGCCAACCTTGTGAAGCTAGATACGTAGGACAAACAAAGAATATCTACATAAAAGAATATACGAATACAAATATAGTCTAACCAGTAATAAAATAACTGCAACAGTCTTATTTAAACATGGTTTAGAGAAAAAACATAAATACGACTTTGACAACATCGAAATCCTTGAAATATAAAACAATTACAACTAACATATGTATTACTAAAGAAATGACACATATACATACCAAAAAGATCAAAACACAATAAATAATAGAAGAGACATTATCAATCTCAATGATATTTGCAACAACTTAATATCTTTAAAAAAATTTAAAAATAAATGTCTGCAAGCATCCAACGTGAATTTACAAGTACACATGCTGATATACATGACATGAGATAAAAGAAAAAGAAAATAACAGTCGTTGCTTTCAGAAAGCATTAACTAAAAACATTTAACATGAATAAGTGTTTTTGGGAAGTACATAATTAATAAAAAAATCGCTAATTTAAAAATGCTCGTGTGTTTGTTAATTTAACAATATTAAATAAAAGAATATAGTTTAACCAACTGTAAGTAATCACAAAATTTGTATTTACATATATATATTAAAATAACTATTATTCATAATTGGAAATATATACTTGTAAAAGTATTGCAAGTCGAAGAAAATAAATAACTTGAAAAAGGGGGACCGTCTCTTCCGAAACGTCGTTAATATAAATTAAATATTCTATTACCTCAACGATCCAAACTCTCTCTATAATGTTTACTCTAAAAAAGAGTAAACATTATACACCTTGGTGAAAGAAACATATCGACTGACGCCATTTTATAAAACAGATAAAAAGATGTTCAATGAAATTTACAATTTAAAACGAGGGTGGTGCATGCTGCTGCTGGATTGGTTGAGACTTTTAAACCCCGCGGGACTTAAAGGGCTGCTGCTCTTAATACATTGGGGTGGCTTTTGCGTTTGCGTATGCTTGTTATGAAACATGCTGTTTTACATATTGTAAAACGTCTTTTGATTGGATGTAAAACTGAGATTGAAAGTTTCAGATATACTACACATGATAACATGATAAGGGAGTTTAATGCTAGATCATATTTTATCATTTCAGTGTCAAATCGTAACGATTATGTATTCTTCAATTCCTTCTTTTTATTATTATTTAGAAAATACAGTACCTGGCAATTGAAATACAGCCATCTTTACGTATCGAGAAATTTGTATTTAAATATATTTCAAAGTTTAGATTGTAAACGGACTTAGTTATTCAAAGTATTACCAGGTTGTTCAATAAGTTTTGTCGTGCGATAGTAAAATTTGTCTGAAGTTTTCTCATTTTATATTTTCTCATTCGTAGATTTACATGTGTTCAAAGTTGACGTGTCACAGTATTTTTTTACAATAGAAAAGAATTAATATCGTGTAGTGACAAAATTCTTATTTTTGGAAGGTGTAGCGCCAAAATAAACTCATGAACGACTGTTAAGAGTATATAAAGACTCTTCATCTTCAATTAGAACAGTAGACAGATGGGTTGCTGAATGTAAACGTGGTCGTACAAGCCTTGAAGACGATCTACATGAAGGACGTCCAAAAAATGCAACAGTTCTAGAAACAGTAGCAAAAATAAAGAATATGGTTTTGGAATATCGTCGATTAACCGAGAGAGATGTAGTAGAAGCCCTAGGCAAATCGTTAGGCAGTGTGAGCAATATTTTGGCTGTAGTTTTGGGTTTTAGAAAGTTATGTGCAGAATGGTTGCAGCATTCGTTAACAATGAAACAAAAACACATTCGAATGTGACTTTCTCGGCAACATTTGAAGCGTTTTAAAAAGAATACAAACGATTTTATGCGCCGTTTCATTATGGATGAGACTTAGGTCTATTACCATGATTCTCAATCAAAACGAGAGCCTAAGGAGTGGTGTGAAACCGATACTTCGGCTCCGAAGCGAGTTAGGGGCCAGAAATCGATCAAAAAAGTATTAGTAGCATCAGCTTTTTGAAATGCCAAAGGGCTTTCTTCGTAGATTACCTCCAAACTGGATAAACTCAGATTGTTATTGTAACCTTTTGGACCAACTGGATGTAAAAATTCGTGGGACATGATCTGGTTTACAGAAGGAAAGAATCATTTTTCATCAAGACAACGCACTCTCTCATACAGATCAAAAACCATCACAAAAATAAGTGAATTAAAGTACGAATTCTTGCAACATCCACCCTGTTTGACAGATTTTCATGCCTCTGACTTCTGACTGTTCTCACATCTCAAAAAATTCATGCGCGGAAAACGATTTTCATCGAACGAAATGATAATAGCAGCGTATTTCGACAGTGTTCCGGATTCTCACTTTAGAGATGGAATCCATAAATTAGAAGATCACTGGAGCAGGTGTATTGAAGACCAGGTAATTTATATTGAATAATAAAATGAATTTCACACCATAAAATCGTATTTTTTTATCGAACAACAAAACCTATTGAACAATCTGGTATTGTACTTAATTAAGTAACAAAAAAAGAATATTTTACTACCGGTTAACACAACAAGATCGGTAACGTTGAAATTTGAATAGTCTACGAGATGATTTTGTAATGGCAAACAATAGAAAACACTTAACTGCCTTAGAACCCCCGCGCTTTCCAGAAACTTCTCTTTTCTTCCCATTAGATACTTTAAATCTTTAATAGTGAGTATTTAAGATGAGTATTTTAAGTGCTCATTTCTCTGTAGTGCTTAGAAAGAAAAAGGTTGTTAAATGCCTGAGTCCGTCATGGTATAAAACATAAAAACTCAACAAGAAAAAAAACCGTATACGAGAAACTTAACACAAAAACTTAACGAAGAAAGAAATTCTCTTTTTTCTTAGCGTTTAAAACACAAAAGGGTTTCTTACACTCCTGAGGTACTTGTCAAAAGGTTGAAAATTCATTAATAAATTCTTAGCAAAAGAATAATGAAATAATTATAATTTTAAAATGTAGAATTAGACAAGTACAGGTTGGTAGAAAAGTTTTGAAAGTAAAAATAAAACAATGTGAATTTTTAAATGAAATTAGTTTTTTTATTCAATGTAATCTCCCTCAACTTCAATACATTTATTCCAATGATCCTTCAATAATTTTATACCATCTCTGTAATGATATTCTGGAAGCTCTGCAAAATACTGTTCCACGGCTGAAATAGCTTCTTCATTCGATGAAAAACGCTTTCTACGAACGAATTGTTTCAGGTTTCTGAAAAGGTAGTAACCACTCAGAACCAAATCTGGTGAATACGGTGGTTGTTCAAGCAATTCGTACTTTAATTCATTCAATTTAACCATCGTCAAAACCCTTTTGTGTGAAGACGCATTGTCTTGATGAAAAATTCTTTTTTTTTCGCTAAATCAGGCCTTTTTTCACGAATTTTTGCATCCAGTTGATCTAAAAGGTTACAATAATACTCTGAGTTAATTGTTTTACCTTTTTCAAGATAATCAATCAATAAAATTCCTTTTGCATCCCAAAACACTGATGCCATAACCTTTTTTGCCGATCGTCCTGACTTCACCACTTTTGGAGTTGAACAACCAACCGTAGTCCACTGTTTCAATTTAGGATCATGGTGGTAGATCCAAGTCTCATCCATAGTTATAAAACGATGCAAGAAATCGGTTTTATTCCTCTTAAGACTCACCAAGTTACGCTGAGAAATTTGTTTTCGATCCAGTTTTTGTTGAATTGTTAACGAATGCGGCACTAACTTTCCAAACAGCTTTTTCATATGTAATTCTTCATGTGAAATATGGAGTACTCATTCGTCTGAGATGCCTATGGTATTAGCAATTTCACGCTTAGTCAAATTCGAATCTTCACTAACCATATTATGTACTTGCTCAATGATTTCTGCTGTTGTTGCAGTTTTTGGTTGTCCACTACGTGGTTCATCTTCAACGCTTGTACGACCACGTTTAATCTCTAAAACCCATCGATGTACTGTTGGAAATGAAGGAGCGTATTCCTAAAACACGTTCACCATTTTTGTATGAATCTCTGTTGCTGATAAACTGATAAAATTGCGTATGAATTTTGATTCCTCTACTGCTTAATAGGTGTCGCTTTCAAAACTTTTCTACCAACCTGTAGTTCTGACAATATTGTACGATTGTTATAAGTAGGACTATAATATTCAATTTTACAATGAAAGCATTGATATTCCTTGACGTGTGAAAAATTTCAAAAGCCTGTCCTGTATTTGAAACTGGTTCATATTCTAAAACACAGAAGGGTTTCTAACACTCTTGAGGTAACACATGGATCAATAAGTCCCGAGACTAACAATGAAAACAACATTTTTTTTGCAAAATTTTTTTTTATTCATCAACATAATCACCTTTTAGGGTGATACAATGGTTCCAACGCTTTTCCAATTTTTCAATACCATGTTTATAAAAAAAATTATTTTTCGCTTCAAAATAAGCTTCAGTTTCAGCGATGACCTCCTCATTTGAGCCAAATCTTTTTCCCTGGAGCATTTTTTTAAGATCAGCAAAGAGCCAGTAGTCACTGGGGGCTAAATCTGGCGAATATGGGGGGTGGGGAAGCAGATCAAAACCCAATTCGTTCAATTTTGCCATTGTTTTCATCGACTTCTGGCAGGGTGCATTGTCTTGGTGAAAAAGGATTTTTTTCTCTGCATGTGCGGTCGTTTTTTTGCGATTTCCTCCTTCAAAAGCACCAGTAAGTCAATATAATAATCACTGTTGATCGATTTACCTTTTTCGAGGTAGTCAATGAAAATCACGCCATGAGTATCCCAAAAAACTGACGCCAGGACTTTGCCAGCTGACGGCTGCGTTTTCGGACGTTCCGGACGGCTTTCGCCAGCTGTGCGCCACTCAGATGACTGCCGCTTCGACTCTGGAGTGTAGTGATGTATCCATGTTTCGTCCATGGTCACGTAACGACGCAAGAAATCTTTTTTGTTGCGAGTAAATAGCGATAAACAGCTTTCTGAATCATCGACTCGTTGCTGTTTTTGTTCCATCGAGAGCAATCGCGGCACCCACTTGGAAAAAACCTTTTTCATGCTCAATTTTTCATGAAGGATAGTAAATACACTTCCATATGATATCTGTGTCATCTCAGCAATCTCACGGAGCTTCACTTTACGATCTTTCATTATAATTTTTGTCACTTCACTCACATTTTCCGGTGTAACGGCTTCCACAGGTCTACCCGAGCGTTCCGCGTCATTTGTGTCGGTACGACCACGTTTAAACTCGGCAAACCACCGACAAATCGTTGCTTTTGATGGACAAGAGTCCGGGTAACATTTTTCAATCCATTGTTTTGCTTGCGTGGTGTTTTTACCCATTAAAAAACAATGTTTTATCAGAACACGAAACTCGGTTTTTTCCATTGTTTAAACAAACTACAAAACGACTTTACTCCAACCTCGATAACTCAGCTGTTTCTGGTCCGATCGACTTAAAATTTTGACACGTTTCAAGCAAAGGTTAGTACTCTAGAAAGACGTGGTTACTGGTTTACTACGAGCGCCATCTATGGGTTAGTCTCGGGACTTATTGATCCATGTGTTATTTGTCAAAACGTTGAAAACAGAACACCTAACTCATAGCAAGAAAATAATGAAATAATTTCGAAGCGTAGAATTAGACAAATAATTCGATAATAGTAATAATAATATTCGAAATAATTTTTACTTTAAATGCACATATACAGTTATAAATTGTAAATATTGGTAGTGAACATGAACTCGTACATTACTTCCCACAATTGTAAAAATGTAATATTATTGCATGCCAATGATGGTGTAAGCGATTCTCATCATTATTGTTATTAAATTTCTAGTAAACTAGTAAAAGCTCTACACAACTCTGAATTCAAATTTAATAATCGCAAATATTGTTGTGTCTAATCTTGGCAAATTTTCAACTTACCACGCAGTATAACGACTATATAACGGAAACGAAAAAAAAATACATATCTCCTTCGATCAGACTTTCAGATAGATGTGTATGATTGGTACGTGATCGCACCTTAGGGATTTCACATGATCTGGGGTTGCTAGCATTGCTTCTCTACGTCACATAGTCTGTGAATGAGATTTGAATGTATTCCTAAACCCTACAGAGAATAAATGTAATGCATGAGTCCTTGACAAGCTTAATAATTTCTACAATATTGATCTTGTAAATAAGTTTTATATTTATTTCATAAATTATTAATTTGTTAATAAATTAATAATTGGTAAATTTCGCCTATCTTAAAAGTAAAAACTTTCAAAAACTTACGACGAACCTGTTCCAATGTCAAAGTTTCACAAGCGTGTATGGGACACCATTTTAAAGACGCCCATTCTATCTTACTTGCTACATGAAGGTAATACAATAATATGAGTAAAGTAGCAACATTGACATATTTAACGATACGCATAACAAACCCCAGTGATTTTAAAAGCTTCAGAACAAAAACTTGTAGTCTATGGTCTAGTGAGTGTGTGAGTCTCGGCCCAAATATTACCCCAAGATCCTTCATATCTCTCACATCTTTCAAATAATCATCCTTGATGTGGTAAAGTGATTCGAATGATTAAGAAGAGCAAGAAAAGGTGATAACACTACTTTTTTCGATATTTAGCTTTTAACTAAATCGAAGCGTTTACACCATTCAACTAAGAGATGAGTTGAAGTTTATTATCAGCGTCGGTAGAGATAGAATAAGTTTTTATGTCGTTAGCATACACAAATATAAGACAATCGATCTGACAGCTAATCATTTATAAGCAATGAAAATAGTGAAGGAGCTAAATTTGTCCCTCGGGGTACTCCGGATGTCGAAATGAAATCTTCGAAGCAGTACTTGGTATAAGTCACGTAGCACTTCCTTTGGGTTAAATAAGAACGAAGAAGACTTTAGAAGCCTTAGAAAGATCCGTGTAAATTATATCTATCTGTCCATGCCTGTCCAAAGGTTCACCTGCATATTGTAGCCAAATTAGTGAGATTAAATTGATCAGAAATAAAGCCATTATGGTTTTGTAAGGTAAAGGAACGAGTGCTATTAAAAAATCTAGAATACATCACTTTCTCATAAACTTTTGCAAAATTAAAGATATTATAGATTGATTTATGATTGCCCAGCAATACATGGTCACTGTTCTTTTGTACTGGACAATTAATAAATTAAAGAAGTTAATTAAATTAAGAAACTACGAATTAAATCGTCTCCCGCTGTAAATCTTTTTTTTTATTATTATTTTTTACAATGCGCCTAATCTTTGAGATTAACTAACATTTTGTTATTGTCCTAAATTACTACATCCATACTTATTAGTCTGTATGTTTCCGTCGACCCATCCTAGTTTCTGGAAATTTTTTGCACACAACCTTCACATGCCTAATCGCTGTAAATCTGTTAGGAAAAAAACCCATTGCTTTAGTAATGGGCTCTTGGTAGTGAAAAAAAAGGACGACAAAAAATTGTTGGAAAGAATCTGAAATAAGCAAATACAAATGAGAATGTACCTCCAAAAGCATGAACAGTTTGATTTGGTTTGCTCCACTATCTATTTTTAGATACTATAATACACCTACAAAATTGAAATCTTGCTAAAAAAGAAAAAGAAGCATTTATTTTTTTATTTTAAAATGTACAAAATAATAAACATCTCAGAAATTTCATATTTTCACCTTAAACAGAAATTTCTTCGTTTGTTAACCAACCTACATACAAAAAGTACTAGGAAAGTTTTGCAATACAGCTTTGTTTATTTAATTTTTTCAAAGTAATTTCCTCTACACTCAATACACCTCTCCATCCTCCGAAACCAATCTTTAAACCAGTTCTGTCAAGTTTCACTAGGGAGTAGAGCACACTCGTTGTCTCAAGAACGCAGAAGGTCCTCATCATTGGAAAATCGCCTCCCTTTTAGCTTCCTTTTCACATGCACGAATAGTGCAAAGTCGCAGGGAGCAAGATTTGGACTGTAGGGAGGGTTCTCGAGAAGTTTCAATCCTGTCGTGGTCAAATATTCGGTGCAGGCTTTGGCGCGGTGAGCTGGAGCATTATCGTGATGGAGGAACCAGGTGTTTTATGTTTTACTTACTAACTAAGAAGATTAAAATAAATAAAATATACATTGGATGTAAACGATTATTGTAAACAAATACTACATTTACATGTAGACACCAAATACTATTCAAAATTTATTTCAAATATAACACTGGGAATCTTCAATAAAAATGCTTCAAAATGAATAACTTGATCAAAAGGAATTTTAAGAAAACATCACCAAGAATATAAAAGTATATAAAATGAATTATGTTTCACTGAATTAACAAATACTAATCTTTTAGCTACGAGGATAGTTTGGAATGTTTCTAGAACGAGCCAGAAGGTGACGCTGTAACTGCTATCGAATTTTCTTTGAAAAATTGCTGCACGCTTGTATTTCTTTTTCTTTTTATTTTGTTCTGTAAGTGGAAAATCTGTATCTGTTGGACAATAAAGACATTATTATTATTAAAAGATGCTAATATCGGGTGATACAAACTTAACCAAGATTCGATACATAGTATTAGACTCAATCATTAATAAATTTAAATTAATTCATTGTTTATTTTTCTGTTAATAATAAAAGAACAATAAAAGACTAAATAAATGCCACCGATATTGTTCTTAACCATAAATAATAAATGCGTGAGTGTAAATCGCAATAGTTAGTGAAAAACCAAAACGAAAAAAGTTAAACCTGAACTGGGAGAATGTACAGAAACGAAGGAAGAAGTTTTGGGATATATAAAGGGAGGTCGTCGTATTTTAAAATGGCAATTCCGTCTCTTTGATAAAAGTTCCGAACTAAAGTGCAAAGAAAATGTCTCCCTTGTGAATGCGAAAGCAGCTTACATAAAACAGGGGTGGAAACATCTCCTTTTGAAACTGAAAATGCACGACCACATTCATGCACATGTGTCCTCTCGTGTCTGCCGGTGTGACTTAAGATTCAGGACACGGACACCCCCTGGATCCTCAACTCAACGGAAAAATATGTAGGCATACGCAGGATTTGCTGTAAATTTTATTTATTGCTTATTGCGGTTAACGGACGTTTCGGTTCTCTTTTTAGTTTTGTCCTTAAACGAAAAGTATAAATAAATATTACCCACGTTTTACATAATTTATGTTTTAAGTATAAGTAAGTATATTAAAATACCTAGTTCAGTCATAAATCACACATCCCGGGTGTTCAAAAAGTCCTTACATCCTCGGCAGTCATGGACTGCAAAGTGAATGTCTGTAATTGAATGTATTCGATATGACAGTAAGTAAAATGTCATTCAAAGTGATGCAAAAAGTTGGAATTTACACAGCATCGTAAACTTTTCGAATTATATCTTGTCATTACATTGAATACATGTACGACGATATTAAAATTCTACTGTCAATTTTTATTGTTCAAACTGAAGTAGCGACATTCGCAGGAATTGATTTCATGCCAATTTTGATTTCCCAATCCCTTTCCAATTTTTACAATTTATCAAATGTGCCATTACTACCACAAAAAGGTTTACGATGCACACGAAAATATATCTTACGAGTTCATGTAGAACGGTTTTTATAACTTGTTATGTAAACAAAACTTTGGCATCCGAAAGCATGTCTGATTCACAACATAGTAGTACAAAAACACATATGTACATACATACATGTATGTTAAATTAGGTCTTCTATAGTTTTCTATTCTCTGAGGATTAAACCAAAAAAGTTAGATGAATTTAAACATCAGAGTCATTTTTGGGACCTTCGAAAGTGCCAGCACACCAGCATTTGTTAATATATAATCACTTTTGAAAAAATTGAGATTTTCATCAAAATAAAGAGTTTCAAATTTAGCCTTTGCAGGACATCAAACAGTAATTCTGAACTACCAGAATACAAACTCACTACTTTTTATAGTAAAACTATTCAAATTTTGGAGATAATCCATTTACGTATTCAGAAGTTCACATTTTGACATGATTTCTCAAGTTTTCTATTCCCTGGAGATTGAGCCAGTTTTTGGTACCCTCAAAAGTGCTTTACAATGCGTAAAACAGTAGTTCTGAACTATCAGAATACAAACTCGCACCTTTTTATAGCAAAACCATTCAAATTTTGGAGATAAGCCATTTACACATGCAGAAGTTCACATTTTGACATGACTTCTCAAGTTTTCTTTTCTCTAAGGATTAGGCTAGAAAAGTTAGATGAATCCAAACATCAGAATCGTTTTTATAAATCAAAATACTATTTTATCTGTATTGTAGGTGACACATGTGTGCATAATACACATGCTCTGTGTCTATTTTTTCACAATTTCTTGACAAGACGTAGCGCGAAACTCTATTAGAAAAACGACGAGAAAGAAAGGACGTCTTTCTTCAACACATGTGACTACTGATGAATTAGACAAGTGCCTGCATATATTCGTATTTTGCAGCGTTATTGATACACTGGCAAACTTGCGTGGTTTCTAGTATCTCATGGAATGAAATAGATTTCAAAGTTCGAGACATGCATACATATAAGTATGTTAAATAAGGTCTTTTAAATAAATCTTATCTAATATTGCGTCAAATAATTACATCCTAAGTAATTACCATATATAAAATTCATTTTATGTTTATTATTAATGATGGATTAAAGATGGAATTTAGTCTTTCACAGGTTCTTGAAGTGTGAAACTATGATTTCAAACGCACTCCTATATTCCGCATCCTTTTATGTAAATATTATTAATTTTAATTTTTAATTTTCTCTACTTATTTCTATTGTGCGTGCATTGGTAATTCATTAAAACTAACAGGAATTTGTATAAATTATTGTTTATACGGTTTAATTGTATTAGAACATGGCAGGGCAGCAGCAATGCTATAAGAACTTCGTGACGTTTCACTGTTAATTAGTATTGTGCGTAATTCATTTTGAATGTGATTTAAATATAGTGTAAATGTTAAATATAAATTGTAGCTTCGCACTTCGCTTATTTTGACATAACTTTTCGCCTTGTTAAGCTTTCTTGCAATTATTGTTATTATTTTATGACACGTTATAATTTTCTTATTAGATATGTGTACATACAACCTTAGTCATATGTTTTAACCAGGTTTGGAATTTTATATTAACATAGAACTTGTTATATATAAGATCTGGAGATAATTAGCGTTTTTTTTAATACCGGGTTGTAGGAAAAATCATGATGTATTTTTTATTTTTTGTATTGCCAGTGTTCTTCGATTGCCTTTCTCATCTGAACCGAACGTTGTACCACGCAATGAATAACAGTAAATCCCATTCAAACTCCAATAATTTTGACGGACGAACAAACTTGTATTTGGTCTGGAGTTGTGATAAAATATCATTCTTTTACGATTATCAGTGAAAAACTTTACTAAGTCTTGGTTCACACCCTCATCTGAATCAAACGTTGTTCCACCCAATGAGTAATAGCAAATCCCATTCAAACTCCAATAATTTTTGACAGGAGAACAAACTTGTATTTGGTCTGGTGAAAAACTTTACTAGTCTTGGTTCACACCCTCATCTGAATCAAACGTTATAACATCCAATGAGTAACAGCAAGTTCCATTGGAACGCCAATAATTTTTGACAAGCGAACAAACTTGTATTTGGTCTGGAGTTGTGATGAAATAACACTATTTTACGATTACTGGGCCTCGAGCATGTTTACAACATATATTGTTATTTTTTCCATCACTTAAGATTAATCTCGCACTAAAATTTCCTCGCATTCTTCAATTTTCAACTACATAACTTTTTACATATATTCAAGTTGCCGTCACCATGCTTTTTCCATGTTGTCGTTATAACTTCTTCTCTTCATTACATTGGTTATTATTCATTACTCAGACGCTTATTATCTGCTTCTGAGCTTCCGGGCTGTAACCGCGTCACTGTTATAACTGCCGACGTTTCACACCCACTCATATGGGATATCTTCAGGACTCATCTACTGCTACTGTCTGTCGCACTGTCAGTTTCAGTGCGACAGATGTCCCATACGAGTGCGTGCGAAACGTTGGCAGTTATACCAGTGACGCGGTTCCAGCACGGAAGCCCAGAAGCAGATAGTATGGACCACGACCGCGGAAGTCTACGTACCAGATCAGACTCTTATTATTCAACACTTTTATCAATGACAACGTCAAGCACAACCCGTAACATTGTACTTGGAAGAAATCAAACAATTTAATAATTTTTCCAAATTTATTCTTTCAGACGTGTAAAGTTTTTAGTTCTTCATTCTTCTTCGGTATATGTAATTAGATGTTACGCACAGACGAAAAATTCTAAGCAACGCTTCAATATACATATCGCTCAAACGTTGACATAAAAATTAAGCAGCGAATTAACCTAAAATTCCTAAAAATCGCTAACATAATGTTTACAAATGTTAAAGGAGATATTTGGAGAAATTGAAGGCAATGCTGATAGTTTCTCTCAATATCAAGGGTGTTATCATGACTGACTTGCGCGAAGGTCAAATCATTAAACAAAAATACTATAAAGAAGTCCTAATCAAACTGAGGAAAAGAGTATAGAAGAAAAGACCGGATTTGCGGAAGAACGATTCGTGAATTCTGCACCAGAAAAACGCACCAGCTCACAATGCCCTGTCTGTGAAGCAGTTTGTAGAGGACAAGCGCATTGATATGCTTGATCATCCTCCGTATTCGCAAGATCTTGCACCATGTGACTTCTACCTGTTCCCAAAAGTGCAAGGTGCATTAAAGGGAACACATCTTGAATCTGTTGTAAAAGCAAAAACGTCTGAGTTGTTGAAGAGGCTGACAACTGATGAACTACAGCATTGTTTCGAACAATGGAAGACACATATACAGCGGTGTTTAGATAGGGGAGGAGAGTATATTGAAAGGGATAAAAGTTAAATAAAAGTTTATTTGCAATAAATAACATTTCTCACACCAGTCTCGTTATTTAATTGCCACGCCTCGTATAACTAGATAAAGATAAATGTAGTCCTGTAAGAGAGACAACAGCGTAGGCTCCTACACTGACCTACCACGTTGCAAGAACATGATATTTTAGTATGTATTTGTGCAAGAACTTTTACATGCCTATACATATTTTTGATTTAATAATAAAGCTTTTTTCAATTAAAAAAAAACCGATGTTTATTTATTGCAGAAACCATGAGTGCAAACAGAATTGAACAAAACACGAACAAGTAAAAAATAATCGGTCCCAAAAGGTAAACTTTTAATTGCAAATTGCAAATATTACCAAGTATAATCGTCATTAGCATCGGATATAATATTAATAAGGCATTTCTCGCATTAAAAAAATATATAAAAGAAAAATTGTGCACAAAATGGTAAAACGATGAAATTTGTAATTGTAATATAACATGGGAATGATAATACATACATCATCGTAATACATGGCCTGCTCCGTTCCGAAACTAATTATTAAGTCCATGTTGCATTGGTAATGTATCAATAACAACCAATATTATCATTGCATTATAAAATCGTCGAGGGCACTCTCATAGATTTCATCGGGGACTCTTAAATCATTTTTTGATCAGATAAACAATATTCCGTCTTGTTTGCCGTTTGGGCCGTTTATTACACTGTGCTTGTGTAGTTTCGTTTTGTTTTCTTTGTACAATGAAGATAGATAGTGTAACGAGCTCTGTTAAATTCAGCCACTATCCTTCGAGAAATTTTTTTTCGTAACTTGCATCACTAACTTAAATTTTGCAACAAAAAAAAATTGGTAACAGTGCTATTATTGTAGTTTTTGTTTTGTTAAATATTTTAAAAGTAAAATGCCTCTTTATTGTGCTTACGTTTTTGTCTTTTGTGCCTTCGCAAAATTAATATCAGAAAATATGTTGAAAATATAGTAATAATATTAATAATATATAGTAGGACTTCAGTATCAGACACGTACAGTCGAACACGAACTCCTAGATATGTGTTACGCTGAAAAAGTGAGTTAAATCTACGTCATAATAGTAGTAAGTTTTATAATCTTGTGTTAGCGTTTAGTTTTGGAGACCTGATAAGTAAAATACCAGTTTCTTCTGTAAACATTGGTCTTTTTATATATTTTCTACCTAAAAATTAAAAATTTACAATTTTATCAGTCAAATTGACACATAACACATCTTTACTTATAAAACACATTTATATTTAGAACCTGTGTCGGTCATACTATCGGCAGATTAATTTGCAAAAGACGAACTATATTTTAAATAATATTAGATTAATTAGAAAAGCTAACTTAAAAAAGATAATCCGGGATACAATTTATTTGTCACCTAAAACAAACGAGACAAACAATTAATATGCTTACCGTTTGACGCAATGACGAAAAATTTAAAAGTGTTTTTAAAGAGCGCGGTTATCGAGTTACATTTCGGTCCAGCAACTCTTAAATTTCTCTTAGAGAATAGGAAAGGCAACGTCGAGTTAAATCAGAAATTGAGGATTTACGAAATAAAATGTCTAGATTGCAATAAACAATAAATACATCTGTCAGACAAAACACGTTCGATAGGACCTAGTACAACGAACATATGTCGCATATTAAGTTTAATCGACTTGAAAACTCAAGTTTAGCAAAACACGTGCTGGGAAATAATCATAATATAGTCACAGGCTGTCTACATTCAATCAAAAATTTAAATAATTATCATGAATTAGATAACCACGAAAGTATACACTTTTCAAAAGACAAAAACCATGTGTTAAACACCGTTGAGGCTCCAATAACATATTCTTGTCTATTCGAAGTGGGGTTGTACTTTGAGATAAGTGGTTAGTTTTAAGACTAAGCTAGTGTATGACATTGACGGTGAATGTCTGGTACGGATTTGTTTCTGTGCCATTTTTACAGCGTATCCAGGTGCGACATTGTGATTAATTATGTGCTGATGATAACAACTTAGTTGTTGAAATGCGTATACAGAATACGAACATTGTTGTGAAAAGCGGTTTTACCCTTTCTGATTGTTTTCGATTTCGACTCTTTACCATACTTCTCTTGTATATTTGCGTATCTTCTAATGTGAAAAAACTGCTCATAATTACTAATTCTTTATCTATGCTAAGGTACATTAGTCTTCCGCACTGTTCAATTCCATCCATACTATTTCTTTTCTCATCTTCAGTTAGCCTATAGGTGGTTATTGTGTATTCTTCTTTTAGTTTTATATTGATTTCGAGTAATCTCTCATTTATAAATTTTAATTCATTTTTCATCCATTCCTTCTTCATTACTAAAGCTATTCCTGCTTTTGCTCTTTCATCTTTATTTACCCTACCAGAACACCCAATAGTTTTCGCATAGTTTTACAATACTCTGCCTTTTCTTTTTGGTTTCTGTGATTCTCACAAGATCTAGATTTCTCTCCTTCGTTTCGTCTATCACTTCTTCTTTTTTTGTGAGGCTTTTGACATTCTATGTTCCAATTTTACTAATTCGTTGTGTCACGCTTGTATGGATTCTTTCTCGATGGTTACTATTTCTTTCCATTTTAGTTTTTACTTTCACTTTTAATCACTTAAGGTTGACATATAACCCTTTTCCACATTAGTTTTCGTATTATTTTTTCTTCGATAATTGCTTGTATTCGTTAATATGACAATAAAGGCTTATTTTATACAGAAGAAGAAAAGTATTATAAAATTAATTAATCGAAATAAAATCTTTAAGCATTGTGTCGAACCGAGTTGTCGAAATACGTACACAAAATACTAAAATTAATATGGAACGGGAATATATATCAACCCTAAGTGATTAAGTTAATTAACCACAGGCTGCATCAAAGTTACTTTCACTTTTAATTTATTAATTACCTATTAGTAAGCTTTATTTGATCATCGTAATGTAATGTATTGGAATCTAATCATTTTCGTAACATAACACTAAAAGAATTATAATTATATAATTACAATTCGGTAACTCGTTATTAATCTATGCAACTATCTACAATAATTACATCTGCTTTACCAGATTTGGAATGTGAATGAGTTAAGAGTTAGCGGGGGACGCACGTGCGCGTTGTGATTGTTGAGTTTGCAGGAATTTACTCGGAATACACCAAAATGGTTATTTCCCATTACTAGATAGTTAATAGGTAAATAAAATCATGCGAAATATTATATAACACGTACGATATTACCATCCTGTATAAAACGCAAAAAAAGCACATTATATATAAGTACTTCAACAAGGTTCGATTATAATGTTCTGCCCTATTGTTTCCGTTATCTCGTGTGAGACAATGCCTTCTTAACACAAGATCCCGACGCAAAAAAATGCATATACGAAACTGTGCCGAAATCCAAAAAACCGTTACTGCAGAAAAAGCGCGATTAATGATCCCTTAATCCCGTCGTGTCCCGGCAACTTTCAAATGATGATTTATGTAGTCGGCCGTCAAACGCTGACTGATACACTATGCTAAAGCGTCCAGTAAGCGAACGTACTTGAATAAAAAGTGCATTTTCAGACCATAAATCATCGATAATTCACCCGAAGAGCATCAAAATCATATCAGAATGCTTTTTAACTTTTTAATTCGTGGGGCGATGACTGGCGAAAAAAGGTACGGACGACAAAGCACACCGAAGAAAACGCCACCGGACTACGCCGGTAAACAGTTACGTAAATCGATTAGGCAATTTTTAATTTTATTCTCGTGTCCGAATCGTCTCCGTATGGAATTTATTTTCTAGTCTTTTACAAAATAAAAATCAATTTAACGCATTTACTCGCTCTTGTATAAGTATGTTTTGCATTACTGGTTTTCTCTCTCCGTTAAAACGGATGTAGTTCTATTCAATTTGGATTCCATAGAAGTCGTGCTTGTTGATTTAAAGTGTGTACAATAGAAATTAAACTTCTACATTTCTTCTAATACATAAAAATCGCTTAATCAGTTCGATACAATGCTTAGAGATTTTATTTCGATTGATTTAATTTTATCATATCTTTTTTTGTATAAAACCTTTATTGTCATATTAAGAAATACAAACAATTATTGAAGAAAAAAAGAAATTATAAATAGAGATATAATATTTCCTTATCAGCCAATGTTAAAATACGTAAAGGGTGATCAAGAATTAACGGATAATCATCAGGTAGGACGATTATATAAGATTAATTCTGAGTCGACAATCTTAATACAGAAATATTGATCGCTGAAGGTTGATATATAACCCCTTTCCACATAAATTTTCGTATTTTGTATACGTATTTCAACAACTAAGTTGTCATCATTGCCAGATAATTAACCAGTGTCGTACCTGGAAAATTACGGCTCTGCTGATGATGACTTAGTTGTCGAAATACGTATACTGAATACGAAAATTGGAAAGGGGTTATATATCAACCTTCGGTGATTAAGTTAATCAACCACAGGCTCCATCAAAATTACCTTACAAAAATATGGCACTATCATTAGCTAAGCCATACGAATTGTTTAAAATAAATGTAGATTTGGCAACATGATATAAAACCATCAATAAATCAGTAAGAATAACGAAATAAAAATAAATAAAATATACATGAGGCACATAAAAAAAAGAAAAAATTATAAAAAAAATTCAGGAACTGTGGTTTTGGAGGTGTACCCAAACGGGTACAATGGCTTAATTAGTATGCTTATTTTTTAGTGCGATATATTTTAAAACACTCCCTTTCTAGACGAAGTGCAACGTCACATTCTTCACACATCCATCTAATTCTACTATAGCATTCGCGGCATCATAAAGGGTTTTCCATTCTCTTGGGGAAGTGGTTTCCAGCAATAGTAGCTACACCAAGTGCCAGCGAGCGTTTCGAAGTTGGCAGCGTCTGCGTATAATTTTGAAGATAGTAGCGAACAATATGACGCTGAAACTCTAACAGGTCCATTTGGGACTTGTTTGCAGTTTTATATAACTTCCACGCATTGACCACAACGGAACTCAACATTGTGGTAAAAAGCGGCCACCACCATTTCTTTCCTCGAATTTTTATTTTTTCTTTATTTTTTTAATTGTTCAAGTCTTCACTATCGCCGCCACAAAATACCTTTATTTCACCTGGCACATCGTATGATATACGGTCAACTTCAATATTTTCGGCGACACCTTCTTCTTCATCTATGTCATAATCTGGGCTTGGAGGTATAATAGCAATTTCAAATTCGTGGTGATCTTTCTCAGCTTCGACATAATTCAGGGCACAGTTCAAGGTATTGAAATGTCTGCCGTAAAAACTTGACGATTTTATAGTAGGAAATTCCATTTTTTTGTGGGCAAAAATCTAAAAAAATGTATACTCAATAAGCCATTATACTCAACTGGGTACACCAATTTTTCTACTCACCCAGCGTCGTTGCAATTAGTTTTTTATCTTTCACCTTTTTATAGATTAGAAACACAGTTATTCCGCTATGCAAAACTATAACAAAAACTTATTATAATACAACAGGTTTTACTCCGCGCAGCTGAATAATCACTGACCTAGCTAATATTTGCAAAATTAACGCAAAGGTATTAAAACTAAACAAAATATACAGTAACGGTACTATTTCTAAACACTTTGTTATTGTGTGCTTTTTAAACATATTATGTTGAATGCAAAACCAAAAGAAACATTGCGCAATTTCACTTAAAATTTATGAATATTTAAATATTGCCTTTTTTCTGTATTCAAGTAAGTACAATGGCTAGGAATGGGTTAAAGCGATTTATTCATTTTATAATTATTATTTCGTTACATTATTTAAGCTTGTTTCTACACAACTCTAATACGCGAATATATTAAACTAAGAACAATATTACATTCCTATTCCATTAACAACATTAGAACATATAAAATAATGATTGTTTTTCACGGCGGCATTGCTACTTCACATTAAGACTTTGCTCTATTATATCCGCAGACGTATCCATTATGTACTCTGTACTAAAGTGGCGTTATAATTGCATAAAGGTGGCGCTGTCTGTCTCGAATATAATACAATTAGAAAACTTTCAAGCGAGCGCACATTTTTAGAGAGAGAAATAATTTCCCATATATCGGATTTATAAAAACGGAACCTAACGCAATTAAGGAACGTATATTAAATTGAATCAGAAATAGCAGTTACTTCTGCAAATACGACTAAAACGTCGCCGTTCGCAACGTCAAAAATATTTGCTAGCGTCGTTGTTGGGATTCTTTCCAGCCATTGTTTATTGAGTTTGAGATATTTCAATACGCTATTAACACGCCATTAAACTCAACTTTTCAGGTTGTCTTACAGAATCTATGTTAAATTTATTACTTAAATTACGACAAAACATATATTCATAGGCAACTTTATATAAAAAAGATATTTCTTTTAATATGAGAGAGGTTTTCATTGCTTTTAGCATTTTTGGATTCTAATAAAACCTATAAGAACCTGAAGTTTTTTCTAAGGAAGAAGTATTTTATTATCAAACATACATAAATCATTCTTTCCCAGTCAAAAAAAGCATGAAAAAATGCTTAAAAGTTTTATTTAATCCAAACTGCATCTTTTCAAAGCGTTTCACTTCAATCAATACCACTGAATCGAATCTTTTCAATTTTATTATTTGCAATTACTAGACGTGGCAATGTGAGCATTCGGTCAATGGCGCATGCTTTGAAGAAGTGTAAGAGCTTTAGCAGATAATAAATACAAATAAACACTTACCCTTTTAAGCGGCGTTTTCAAACTGCACAGATATAAAATGGATAAGATCAGTTAAATATTTGTAGCATTGGGTATATTTCAACAGTTTCTTCAAATAATCGTTTTCGCCGTTAGGAATCAATGTTCTGATATGTAAAGAATGACCGTTCGTGTTACAAGTAGAGTCGGCGTCACTTACTGCTGAATGCGGGAGTCGGTAAAAACGTATCGTTTCGATTTAAGAAGATTGACTCAAATCTGTTGATTAATCATTTCTATGTGGAATCTATTGAATAAATGCCACGAAAAATGGGTCGAAGAACATGTCCGCAACACAATACAATTAGGCCTCTTGGTTATGAAGGTACTTTTAAATTCGTTTTATTAATTTATCGTCTCGAAAAAAGCATCGAAAAAGCTCGAAGCATTTATAAAGTCGTCATAGGTGATGAATCTTGGATCTATACGTATGAGCCCGATAGTAAACAGCAGTCGACTGTGTGGGTATTCCAAGATGAACCAAAATCAACAAAAGTTGTTCGCGTTCGAAGCACATCAAAACAAATGGTCGCCTGTTTTTTCGGAAAAACCAGTCACGTTGCAACCGTGCCTTTAGAGAGTTGTAGAACGGCCAATTACGAATGGTACACAACTACTTGTTTGCCGAAAGTTTTTGAAAAAATAAGGAAAACAAACCGAAAACGGCAGATCATTCTCCACCATGACATGCACGCTCTCACATGTCGGTTCAAACAACTGAATATTTGACCAGGCAAAACATTGAATTGATGAACCATCCGTACAGCCCTGTGATTTCGTTTTGTTCCCGCACGTAAAAGAATAAACATCGTGGTCAACGGTCTTCTACGCCGGAAGGGGTAGTTGAGGCATTCAAAACTCATATTTTGGAGATACCACCTTCACAGTGGCAGCAATGCTTTTCGGATTGGTTTAAACGAATGCAAAAATGCATTGAGTTTCAAGATTATTTTGAGAAGCAATAAAACTATTTTCAATAATAAATTCTTTTTTCGTTTGCTATTCCCGAAATATAAACGGCTACCCGCGTACTATGTAAGACTATGTAAGACGAATACATTGAGTCAGTTTATTTTAGTTACATTCTAGAATTTAGTATATTTTAAGAATTACATCAATAATTTAAATACATCATTTCTTTTCACATTTATAATGAATTCAATTGTACTTTTCTATCAATATACGCTATACACTTACACTTGTCTGTGTTTTAATTAATATCACACGTCCAAGGAGCTCATAACCAAATTAGAATCGAACGAACTCATACTACAATATATTCGCGTGGCGAGTTCTACGTTACAAACGTATTCCATTTAAATCATATTTATTAATACAGATCAAGTAAAATGGACTACTATTTTTTTTCGAGTCTCGTGAAAACCCCCTACAGCGCTGTAGAAAATCAAACGATATTTCATATAAATATACTGCAAACCCTCTATTGATAATCTGGCAATTTAAAATGTTCCTGCATGGTGCGGTGGCAAAAAATAACTGTACGATGCAGGAAATAAATAAATAATAAGAAATGGACAAGGGATGATCTCTGTGGTAGATACGGTATGTGGCGTCGTCAAAAATTCAATTTTATTTATGTGACATTTACCCCCTGTCGTTAGAAAACATAATCTGGCCAGAGGGAAATTGAAAAGTAAAAAACATTAGTTTTCAGAATTGTATTACGTGGATATATTTTAATTCTGTAAGTATTAATATATAAATTTAATGTTGTGCTTCCGGTTTTACAGGAAACTGAATATATATATTTTTATAATTTACTATTTTTTTTGTTCAAAACAGTCTTTAAGTTTCTTTGATTCTTCTTTACAATTCTGGAGGTATTTAAAAGTAAACAGTTCGATTTTTGGAGTATATTACTTGGTTTTTAGTCATTTAAACATAAAAAGTCTACAATCCATTACAAATGAAGTGAAGGGATTATACTTAACTATTCAAATTTCAAATTTATGTAGGTAATTACATTTTTTAAAAAAAATTTTCGTACTGGTGTTCATAGTTTCTCCACTGTTCTGTTTATTTAATGGCGACACCAAGCATTTTTTGATAAACAATAGAAATTAATCAGAAGTATGGGATTAAAGTGACCCTATATTTATATTAAGTAAATTATATACCTAGAGATGAACCGGTATATTATTTTTGATTTAAATTTATGTTTAATTATTTTTCAAATAAATATATAATGTATTTATTTGTACTATAAAAATAACAAATTAATAATTTAATAATCTGAAAGTAAATTATGTTGATTTTAAAATGGCATTTATTTTTGTAATGATAATTTTCTTTAAATTAACATAAATTTATAATTGCTTGGAATTAGTTTATTGCCAATATATATGTATATATTTTTGGGATTAGAAGTTATTGTTATTTATTCAAATGAAAATTATATTTATTTTTCTTTAACCTTGAAGAGTTAAATGATAAAGAATAATATTGGGTTGGCAACTAAGTACTTTCGGTTTTTACTGATAGAGAGCGTTGCTTTATTTTTTGTATAACCTATGTTAGTGCTGTACTTTACCGTTTGTCGCGTGATACTAGTCACATTGACGTAACTTCAGAAGCAAGTAGTGCGTGATTTTTATTAAAGCTATTAGTTGTGGGTTAATTTTAAATGGAGAGCAGAAACGAACATTTTCGACATATTTTACTATTTTATTTCCGTAAAGGAAAGAAAGCTGCTGCGGCTCACAAAAAGATATGTGAAGTTTATGGTGCTAATTGCTTAACAGAGCGCACGTGTCAGAATTGGTATAAAAAATTTCGTTCTGTAGATTTTTCCCTCAAAGATGAGCAACGTTCTGGTCGGCCTACTGAAGTTGATGATGACCAAATCAAAGTCATAATTGAAAAGGATCGTCATGGGCTAGTTAAGAAGCTTGATATTTAGGTACCTCACGAATTGCAAGAAATTCATTTAACACAAAGAATCAACTTTTGCGATATGCACCTTAGACGAAATGAAACCGACCCTTTCTTAAAAAGAATCATCACTGGTGATGAAAAATGGGTCCTGTACAGTAACATAGTTCGAAAACGATCATGGAGCAAACACGATAAACCAGCTCAAACCACATCGAAAGCTGAATTGCATCCAAAAAAGATCATGCTGTCAGTTTGGTGGGATTACAAAGGTGTTGTGTTTTTTGAGCTGCTTCCAAGGAACCAAACGATCAATTTTGATGTTTACTGTCAACAATTAATAAAACCGGATGAAGCAATCAAAGAAAAACGGCCAGAATTGTCAAATCGGAAAGGTGTAGTTTTCCACCAAAATAATGCAAAGCCTCACACATCTTTGGCAACTCGTGGGAAACTATTGGAGCTTGGCTGGGAAGTGATGCCACATCCCCCATACAGCCCTGATCTAGCACCATCTGATTACCATTTATTTCGAAGTTTGCAGAATTCTTTGAATGGTAAAACTTTCACAAATGACGATGACCTTCACTCGCACCTGGTTCAGTTTTTTGCTGATAAGGACCAGAAATTTTATGAGCGCGGAATCATACAGCTGAAAGAAAGATGGCAAAAGGTCATTGAGCAAAATGGAAAATATATAATTGATTAAAAACTATTCTTTGTTTAAAAAAAAAGTGTTTTATTTTATACTACAAAACCGAAAGTACTTACTTGCCAACCCAATACATTTACTTAGTAAAGAATAAATAGTACATTCACATTCATATTTAGAAAATATATTTTTAAAAGTATTTTGATTTTTCTTCGAATCAATTTAATGTGATTATTGTCTCAAGATGAACTTTAACTTTTCCAAAAGAATCCATAAATACCCTAAGATCGATTTAAAAACTGAGTATTAAGAATAATTGCTAGTTTAAAAAAAGTTCAAAATGTAATTTTTTTAGGATATATTGCTGTTATATATCAGGTGTACCGGAAGGTCATTAATGGTTTTTCTAACAGATGTCGCTAGGCTTAAGTACGCGATGTTATGATTTGACACATATTTCATTTTATTCTACTGACATCAAGCTTCAAAGCCATACATGTTTTATTTTGCGAAAGTAACACTGTCATAGATTTATACCTCTTTGAAAATGTCAAGTTTCGTGCCTGAAAAAGTGCATTTGCGACATTCATTACTTTTCTTATTTAATGAAAAGAGAAAAGCCGCTGAAAGTCATCGTTTGCCAGTAGAAACTTACGAAGAGCAGGCTCCAACCATAATAACATATGAGGCGTGGTTTCGACAGTTCAAAAACAATTGGCAGAAGCGTTAAATATGACCCAATAAACGATTAGTGACCAATTACGAGCAATGAGAAAAATCTAAAAATGGGAAAGTGAGTGCCACATCAATTGAATGACAGACAAATGGAAAATCCAAAAATCGTCTGTGAAATACTGAATCAAAGGTATGATTTTTGCAACGAATAGTGAGGAATGATAAAAAATGGAAATATTTCGCAAAGCCTAAGCGCAAAAATTCATGGTTTTCACCTGGTGAAGCCGACCTATATCTCCAAAGCCAAATCATTTTGATGACAAGACAATGCTCTGTGCTTGGTGGGACCAGAGTGGTGTGGTATATTACGAACTGTTGAAACTTAGTGAAACAGTTAATACTGATCGCTACCGACAACAATTTATCAATTTGAACCATGCTTTGATAGAAAAACGGCCCGAAGACACGATAAACTGATTTTACAACACGATAACGTTCCGTCTCATACAGCGAAACCGGTCAAGGAAGCATTGAAAGCACTTGAATTGGACAAAATATCGCATCCACCATATTCTTCAGCCCTTGCCCCGTCCGACTGTCACCTTTTCGCATCAATAGGACACGCGCTTGCAGAACAACACTTCGCCAATTTCGATGCCAATGGCTCGATGAATGATTTTGCTCAAAGGACAATTTTTTTGGGATGGCATCCATAAATTGCCTGAAAGTTGGGCAAGATGTATAGAATCAAATGGCCAATAGTTTGAATAAATAAACTTTTCAATTTTTTTGAAAATTGTGTAGTTTTTTTTACGAAAAAAAACCTGTAATAACTTTTCGGTACACCTGTAATATATATATATATATATATATATATATATATATATATATATATGTGTGTGTGTGTGTGTGTGTGTGCATAATAAAAATTACTAATATTTTGGCAAGCCAACGTCAGGCAATTCATAATATTTTTGGTTCAATCCAACGAGGAACTTAGTAAAAGAAATGCATGTCATTAATATTAGACACAATAAATATAATTCTGAACAATATACGTGGGCAAGGTGAAAAGTTCTCGGCCTGACACAGAGATGGCGTTACAATTAACAGAAATTTATGTTTCCTGCGTGGCTGCATGTGCCTTTAGTTCATATGAAAACTTTCAACTTGTTCTCTCAAGTAGTTTGTTTGCATGAATTTTTGTAGTAGACGTCGTGCGTGTTATTTTTTTAAATGGATAAACTTGAATATCGTGCTGTTATAAAATTCTTTGTTTTAGATGTTTTAACCCCTATGGAAATTCATCCGAAGTTGACAAAAATGTACGGGGACTCTGCTCCTTCGATGTCAACCGTTAAAAAGTGGGCAGCTGAATTTAAACGTGGTCGTACGTCCCTCGAAGATGACCCACGTGAAGGACGGCCAAAAACCGCAACCACACCAGAAATCATCGAAAAAGTACATGATATTGTGTTGGACGATAGGCGAGTGAAAGTGAGTGTGATAGCTGAGGCTGTAGGGATATCGGAAGAAAGGGTGGGAAACATTTTGCACAAAGAATTAGAGATGAGAAAGCTCTGCGCAAGATGGGTGCCGCATTTGCTGAACGTCGATCAAAGCAAATGCGCAGACGATTTTCGAAGCATTCTTTGGACCGATTTAACAAGAATACGACCGATTTTGTGCGGCGATTTGTCACCATGGATGAGACATGGGACCACCACTACACGCCAGAAACGAAACAGCAGTCGAAGCAGTGGGTGGAAGTCAGTGGTTCAGCGCCAAAAAAGCGAAGCCGGTCGCACCTACCGGAAAAGTCATGGTCAGCGTGTTTTGGAATGCAAAAGGAATCTTGTTAATTGATTACCTTGGAAAAGGCAGAACAATTACAGGCGCATATTACTCTAACGTTCTTGATCAGCTGGATGCCAAAATTCGCGAGAAGAGACCTGGTTTGAAGAAGAAAAAAATCATTTTTCATCAGAGCAACGCACCCGCACACAAGGGAGCGTTGGCGATGGGAAAATTGCGGGATTTGGGTTACGATTTGTTCGGCCATCCTCCCTATTCTCCTGATTTGGCACGCTCAGACTTCTATCTATTCCCAAATTTGAAAAAAATTGTTTCTAGAAAGCGATTCACATCCAACGAAGAAGTTGAAAGGACAGCCTTCCAGACTCTCACTTCCGGGAAGAAATATTGATGTTAGAAAAACGCTGGACCAAGTGTGTTGAACTCAAGGGAGATTATGTAGAAAAATAAAATTATTTTTTAAATTTAAATCGCAGTCTTTCATTGTCAGGCCGAGAACTTTTCAACTTGCCCACATATAATCGATACTTGTTTTAAATTTAGACTTTATTTTTGTTTATTTTCAAATATAACCGACAATCTAAATACGAAACTTAAAACTTTATTATTCTATCCCATACAAGGACGTATTGGTTAAAGCATCCAATCCATCAATCACTTTAGAGTTTTAAATTGATTACTCAATCAACTACAGAAGTAAAATAATATATCCTACATTTATGTTTAAAAGTTTAATAATACACAATGACATTGGCGACCGAATGGAAATAAAACGATGTCTTTTATAGAGTTTCCAAGTAGTTAACAATATAATAACTGCACGGTTTTATTTTTTTTTTTGAGCACAACACATCTGCCTTTAATTTTGCATTGTAATACGAAACGAATTTAATTCGACATAGGATACACACGAAACTTAAGTTCCATTGAACGGCGTACAAGAATAAAAGGGATGCAATTAAAAGATCCGCCATTGTTTTATAATTATTGCAAGAACTCGTAATGTGATTGTTCCCGGAATATTTTTCCAGAAACGAGTTATTAAAAGGTAACCAAAGTATTGTCGATTACAAATTGGAAAGCCATAAATACATTTTTAAAATAGAAATTAACATTATTTAGTAAAGGAATGTAAGAAAAAGAAAAGACTCTTAAAAAGTCAATAAAAACACAAATAGGGCTATTCTGGTTTATTATTTTATTAACTCTTCTTTTATGTTCGATATATTTCTTACTTTAAAACAATAAGCAAATTGAGAAATTTTAAATTTTGCCACTTTTTACATCGTATATACGTTGCAGAAATTAAAAAAAAAATTCTGCGTCTCTGCCATTAGATCACAGAAAATGATGATATTCGAGTCTACTAACATGCCTTAAATTCCGATATTGAAACAGATATTTAGACACCATGCATGGGCGGCGTCAAGCTGGTACAGGTGTTTCCGACACTCTAAGTCGCCACTGAGGTGTATGGAGCGTTTCGGCGTCAAAAGCATCGTGAGACATACGAAAGATGTAAAATAAGTTCCACAATACTGTATAAACTAGTAATAAGCAATATATTCTATGTCGCCACCGAGGTATATAGAGCGTTTCGACGTCAAATGCATCGTGAGACATGCGAAAGACGTAAAATAAGTATCACAATTTTGTATGAATTCGTAATAAGCAATATATTCTATGCCGCCACCGAAGTCAAAAGCATCGTGAGACATAAGAAAGACGTTAAATAAATACCACAAGTTTGTATGAAATAGTATTATAATAAGCAATATATTCTATGTTATTATTTAAACATCTACAACAGCGTAAGCCTCCAGTCATTTGATGTCTACCGATGTAGCTAAAATATTCTTTGACGTGAGTTAAGGTATTTATGGAAGAAGTATTTTTGTAAATGTCTATAATCTAGCAAAACATGAATCTTTTCATAATACACTACAAAACTTTTCTAATACATGAACACAAGCCTATACATCCCTTGTGGGATAGATGCCGTACCATCATGCTCGTCAACTCTAAGATCGTGGTGAGTTACTCCACATTCCATCCTCCGATCTAATCCAATGATCTGCTTGCTTTCGCGTCTTCTACTACCTTCCCCCACTCTGTCCTGTGAATCGTCACCCTCCACTTCTGAATGTTCAGCTTACTTATGTCTGTCATTATTTAGTCTTCTCATCTGCTTGCCAGTCTTCCCCTCGTATCTCTGCAAATCGGCCAACTCGTTATTCTCTTCACTTCCCTATCCTTCCCCATTCTACCTATGTGACCGTCCCATTGCAGTCTTTGGGCCTTTATGTTTTCACTGTGTTCTCTCCTTGCAGAATAGCTTGGATCTCAAAATTCATGAGTCTTCTATGTCCACCTCCTCCTATTTCCTTTGGGTCATATATTTTTCTCACTATTTTCCTCTCAAACCTCCTTAGCTGCTAACTCCGTAGCTGGCTTTTGTTACATGACAATGCACCGTCTAATCGCTCGACGCCTATCACTGATTTTCTAACTACAAATGGTATTTTAACCATCAACCGTCCACCGTATTCACCGGGTTTGGTCCCCTGTGATTTCTATCTATTCTTCAAATTACATTTGCCGATGAAAGGATAGCGTTATGTCGACGTTGTAGCCATTAAGAAGGCGTCGACAGGGATCTTGAAGGACATCTCTAAAGGTGAACTTAAAATTTCATTCGACATGTTAATTGACCGTGCAAAGCATTGTATTGAAACCGACTGTTTTGTTTCATTTATGGCAAATATTAAAAACTAATTTTTGCATACACATTGAAGTTCTAAGGTAGTGCAGTACTCATGGTGTATCTATTTTATATTCATGAAATAAATTCATTATAAGTTTACTAAGGTATTTAATATACCAGAGAAATGAAATCTTTCTTCAACCAAAAGAAAGAAACAAAATTCCATCAAACCCGATTGATAAACACTAATTATGCAATGAATGTATATTAAATTTATTTTATTATGATCAAACAGCAAAAGATTTTTATATATTTTGCAACTATAATTTATAAAATTCCTGTTTGAAACTTTTAAATCCAAAATTAGGAAGAATTTTGGCGATGTATTACTATATATTATCAATTCTAACCTATCCTCTTCTCAAAGTCACATAATTTCAAATTACCACATCTAACAACAATTACAAATCCATTAATAACTCATTGTCAAAGGCGATTTGATTTCCTAACATTGTAAAAGTGTGAAATCATCAATTCATTCACTTTACAATTATGACGAGACATAGACGTCGATGAGTAAGCAAATGTGTCAGTGAAAATATTGCAATAAACGATCTAACGTAGGCAGCATGAATAGTAACACCAAAAGAGTATACAACGTCGGTCCTCTGGTCCAGACGGTGGGGTGAATCTTTCAATATCGATCAGCCAGCAGCCCAATCAAACCCTGTGCGTGACAACTCTCACTCTCTGCGCGCCCGCCGTCCCTCGGAGTTCCCCACTTCTTCGTCTTCTTCTTTTCCTTATTCAACGTCCCCTTGCACTCAATTCACCCCGATAACGCGCATACATATACAGACACACACACACTCTCACGTACGTATATCTGTAATGCTCACATGCAATGCAACTATACTGTACATATAAGGTCGAGTGGAGTGTGTTGTTGTCCAGGCTAATGTCCCTGCGCTCATTTGCTTATTGTCCCGGGGGGTTAGGTACTGGTTCTTACAGTGAACGTCCTGCATTTATGCTTGCAAAATATATGCATATACCAATTTTACTCCCCATGCTTTTATATGTGATAATCTGGTTCAGTATTAGGAAAAAAAATTCGAAATAAATCTCACAAATGTGTGTAATATACACAGTCTGTCGCAGATAAAACTGACCTTTTATAAAATAGTAATTTTAGTGGCGCCATCTATTAAAATAATATGCGTTGGTAAGGTAGCTCTTTCACCAATGCTATGTCAACATATCATGACATTTGCATCATTAGAAGCAGAGAAATTAGCATTGGTCGAAAAATGAATTTTAAACAAAGAGCAAATATCAAATTCTCTTTTAAACTCGGTAAATCGTTTACTGAAACGTTTAATTTGATGAAACATGTATGGTGATATGTATTTATCAAGTATGCGTATATACGAGTGCAATAAACGATTCAAAAATGGTTGTACGAACATAAATGACGACGAACATCCTGATGCAAAAAAATCTGTGGTTATGAAAAGTAACATCGAACTTTTGCGTGAATTTAACAGAAATAAGTCGAAGCCTTCATTGCCATACGTGGGAATGGAATTAAATATTTCCAAAGATTTAATTCATCGCATTTTGACACAGCATTTGGGACTGAGAAAGATTTGTGCAACGTTTATACCACACAAGCTAACTGAATTCAACATTGTACAGACTTGATAAAAGACTCAAAAAAGACGAAAACTTCAGGTATTTTATTGTAACTGGCGATAAGATGTAGTGTTTTCAATATAATCCAGAAACCAAGCGTCAAAGCTCTGAATGGAAGCATACAAGCGAAAAAAGACCGTTTGGAGAAGTCAAAATGAAGACAATGTTGATTGATTTACTTTGGATTTGAAACGCATAGAATACAAAGAGTTGGTACAGACTAGTCAAATAGTCAACGCTGTATATTATCTTGGTGTTATGAAGTGTCTTTTGGCGCATATTCGTCGTGTGCGCGCCCTCAATATCGTGAAAATGGTAGCCGGAATTCGTTACATGATAATGCCCCATCTCATCGCTCGACGCTTATCACTGATTTTCTAACTACAAATGGCATTTTAACCATTAACCATTCACCGTATTTACCTCCTGCGATTTCTATTCATTTTCCAAACTATGTTTTCCGATGAAAGGAGAGCGTGGTACTGACATCGAAGCCATTAAAAAGGCGTCGTCAGCGATCTTCAAGGACATCTCTAAAGATGAACTTCAAAATTAATTCGACATGTTAATTGACCGTGCAAAACGTTGTATTGAAGCCGAAGGCGACTACTTCGAATAAAATAAATGAATTTTACCCAAATAATAATCTTTCTTAATTGTTTTTATTTTAAAAAATTTCGGTTATCTCTGCGACAGACTGTGTACAGCTTTTACTTTGACTCGTGTTTATTGAGGGAATATGAACAAATTTTGACAATAGAATCCACATTACGAGATGAATATTCTCGTGCAGTACAATATTTTTAAATTCGAGACCCTTTTTCGTTAATAATTCCTATTTATTAATTTTATAAGCCTTTTAAGGGTTGAGCTGGAATTCCTTTGAATTAACTAGACTTAGCATCCAGTTACCGTATGCACAATATTCAAATGAATACTGATTGAATAATTGAATGATAATGATTACAACCTATAAACCATAATTTATTAAATTTAACATACTTATATGTGTATAACAGCATTTGTGAAAACAAATTGGTATTCTTTAAGATATTTAAAACATTGAGAACAAATAACAAGAAATGAAATATATACATATGTCAAGAAATTTATGTAATTCTCAAATACATTTGCATTTTAAATGTATTTAATCTGTAATCTACTGGTCAGAACACACTTCAGGAGAATGAAATTGTGGATTCGACTCACACAGAGAACGGAAATTTGTTAAACAATTTCTGCATTACATATACGATGTATGAAGCGGTTAAAATTACAATTTTTCCTAATTTAACTTCCTGAATGAGCAGTAAGATTTGTATTTTTATTATTTATAAATATGTAGTTAAAATTATATATAATAACTCTTAAGACTTAGGCTCAACTTGTGTCTAAGAACAAAAACCTCAGTTCTCAAAAATTTACATATCGCTTATAATCATGGCCATCATCGATCTACTCATATAATTTATGATTCTAGATATTTATAAAAACGCGTAAAATTAAAAATCACAATTATAATCCAAAATAGAGTCAATTTTAATTCCTTATTTGTGTTTTTAAAATAAAATATTAAATATAATTGAATACATCAGTTAATTGGTACACATATCTTAATCAAATAAGGATTCTATATTTAAAGTCAATAGTTTATTAAACAACATCCATCTTGGTTTCAATTTGTGATACACGTTTCGATATTAGAGTTTTTTTTATAAAACAACATCGAGCATCTAAGGTGGTTAAAATTTAAGTAAATTTAAGTAATTACTAGACAGGTTTTGTCGTTATGTAGCTTCCATTCTCACACCAGTCGCAACACCAAGAATATCCTCCGCCCATACTCAGCACAAAAAGAAAACAACGACACACGTCGTACTAAAGGATGGCCCAACAAAACATACAACAAGGTTAAGTGGTTAAAGCAATGTTTAAAGTTATCGTATAGGAGACTAAAGCGCTGAAGGCGAATATAACAAAACGCACCTGCGTGCAAAATGAAACAGACAGAAATGAAAAAAAACTCCAAAACTCCATACAAGAATATTTCTGATGGATAACGCCATCTTCTTTCTGAAGCTAGAAACTTTTCAAACCACCCCTGTACATAAAAGTCAATATAATTTAAATTTTTTGTGTTGATTAAATGTAATCATTTCTAATTTTCACATTCTACTATTGCATCTACTACCACCAAAAAAAACTTGAAAGTAAAAGAAATTTTATAAGCTAAACACACCGTTCAGTAACAAAATATGTCTCTTGGAGTAATTGACCACGAACTATTTTAAAAAGATTCCTTTAAATCACGATCCAGGGATCATCGTAATTAGAATAAATAGCAAAAGTCTACTTCCCATGCTCTTCGTAATAAGGCTCGTTAGTCAATTGTCTTGCTGACAACGCCGGCATCGCACGAACCGAATACGAAACAGTACAAATAAAGAAGAATTGATTAGCCTCCCCCCATATAATCAAATTACTAGTTTGACTAAATGTTCGAGAAAATCAGCTGAAACGACAAAAGAAAAATGGGAAAAAAAAGGAAAGGAGAAACGCAGACGGAGAGGGAAACAGAGACGCATCGGAAATCTCGAGCGAAACTTCGGAGTGAACTTTTGAATTCATAAAAACCGATTCGAAATAAATATAAAATAAAGGATAATGTTCCATGCATTAGATGGTATTTCACCAATATACAGTCAGGGAATTCTAAGTATTTTCATTAGAAACTCTGATTCTTCGAGTCCAGTGGCCTGTGCTTTCATTGTTTCAGGCTTCGTGTATTTCAATGGTTATTATCCTCTCTGTGGACTCGGGTTCTCTATAATTAAATTGCAGTATATTGAATTTAAAGTACACTTTCGTATTAAATTGAGTTTATTTTCTGCTTTCTCTATACGTACATGTGTATTCAAATCAAAATTAGCAATTTATATTTAAATTTTGAGTTAGTTGACTTAATAAATTAAAAAGTGTAATATACAAAACGAGTACGAGACTTTAATACCGTCTCATAAGAATTCTTGATTTAAATATCAGTATTAATAATATTACTATATCACTGGAAAATGAGATTTCACAGAAATATCCTTTATAGGACAGAAACACATCTATGCAGAAAGAAATCCAAATCCACACGAACATATATTACACCCGCGAAAACCTGCAAAACTATATATAAAGGGTATTTCAAATTTCGCGATTTTGTAAAGAATAAATAAAGCACATAATTTGCATTCACTTTCAAAAACTTTTTATTGGTAATTTAAGTATCAGTTATGACATTTATATGCGAAAAATAATATCTGCCAAATGGCCTCCTCTTGCAGCTCCACAGACGTCCACTCTTTTGCTAAATTTTCAATAATATTTTGACATAATGATTCATCTTTCAAAGCAGGAATTGACTGTGGATTATTTTTATAAACCTGACTTTTCACATAACCCCAAAAAAAATAGTCTGACGGTGTTAAATCACATGATCTTTGTGGCCAATTAACTTCACCGTTTCTTGAGATTACACGTCCAGCAAATTTTTCTCTCAATAAATCCATTGATTCGTGTGCAAAGTGAGGTGAAGCGCCATTCTGTTGAAACCACATATCCTCTAGATCAATATTCATTAATTCAGGTCACAGAAATTCGGCTATCATCCGACGATGTCGATCACCATTGACAGTTACAGTTTCATCAGTAGCATTTTCAAAGAAGTAAGGTCCAATTACACCGCCTGCCCGTAATGCACACCTAACAGTAACTCGTTTAGGATGCATAGGTTTCTCATGAATAATTCGTAGATTTTCCTCACCCCATATATGGCAATTTTATTTATTAACATAACCACCAAGTTCAAAATGTGCCTCATCGGAAAACAGTATTTTTCGAGAAAAATCAGCTGGTTGTTCATTGATGAAATTGACAAATGAACGACATTTTAAATGATCTAATGGCGTCAGTTCCTGTGTTATTTGAATCTTATATGCCTTTAGAGCTAAATCCTTGTGTAAAATTCGCCATATTGTTGATCCAAGTTGTTGCGAACGTCGTTTAATGGACATTTCAAGATCTTCAGCAACACTTTCACGAACCAAAGCAATATTTTCTTGTGAACGACCGCTAGGATTGTATTTTTACTTTTTTGATCTTCCACGGAACCGGTGGTACCTAGACAAATTCAGTGCGCCATCTATATTTTATTTATTCTTAAAAAAACCGCGCAATTTGAAACACTCTTTATATATATATATATATATGTGTGTGTGTGTGTGTGTGTGTGTGTAAGTATGTTACACTTCATGTTTTCGCGAACGTATAATAAAGATGTATTTTCTAGTTTTCTAGGATTCTAAACCGCGTATGAGTTGTGTCCTGAGAAGGAACATTCTCTCGACGTTTCAATGACTGCGATCTCGTTGATGTTTTATTTTTATTTTAATATATACATCGATGAAAAGATTCCCACTGAAATTTCAAGTAATAAAGGTTATGGCATCACTTTTCCTGTATAGTGTACTGTATTTTTCTTCTTCGGAGCACTTGCGGCAGTCTCAGTTGATTATTTTGAACGTCGATTCATTAAGAAGGTATAATGGTGTACCTAGGCTTTACCAACAGCTATTATCCATGTGTTAACTTCGCTAAATTGAGGGTTGAAATATATTTCTGTTCGTGTTTGTGGTATATAATCAATAAATGCGACATCCATCTTGCAAAATATTTCTTCTCACTCAATTCATTATTGCAAAATTTATGCATCTAATCCATGTTAAATGTGTAGCTGCTATTTCGTGTAAATTTATTGGACAATCATCTAGCACCATACCATGAACTTTTTTAAGTTCTAGAGTACCCACGTGTTTTGGGCATCCACTGCATCCTTCATCAATCATACTGATCCAGACACGTTTAAACTCAGATGTCTATCGTTTTATGGCTGCAATCGATGAAGATTGACATTTGTAAATAGACTCCAACTCAGTTCTGAATTCATCTTTATTTTGTTCTTTGAAAATAAACACTTAATCACTAATCGATTCTCTATCTTTTCCATGTTTCAAAACAAGCAAAAACAGTTCACTTTTCCTTCAAATAAGAAGCATTCTTATAATCCGAATAAACGAAAATTTTAACAGTTGTTTCGACGAATTACTACGTTGAAAAACACAAGATTTTTTTTTATTAGTTCCCCTTTGTTTTGTCTAGTTCACTAATTACTGATCCACCCTTGTATAAGGACTGGATATTATAATAAGACGAAGAAAGTATTGTTCCTTAAAGAGCGATAAATTGTTGCATTATTATTGCATTATTTAAGGTTTGCAAGGTTGAAAATCCAAGCATATTTTTCCAAAGCAAATAATACAATATTTTATTCTTTATAAATATTTTTTGCTATTATTCTCTTACTAATTTTTCTTTTATTTAATCATATTATTTCAGTTGTTTTACTTTTTATGTTTTCTATAATAGACAAATTAATGAATAGATGGATTAAAGGATAGATTCTTCAAAACTATTGCACAATATTAAATATACAAGGATTACTAAATTATCACTGCTTCGGTTAAGTATATTTAATGTATTAACATTCATAAGATTGCGCTGAATTTAAATTAGAAAAAAACGGCTAAAAAACACAATAAATACATTCGAAAAATAAATTTATTAAAACTCCATGCTAAACCACCATAAATCTTAAACATTTGTCTATCCGATCTTAAATGATCCCAAAGAATTTCACCATTTCTCCAGCAGAGATAGCAATCTTCGGCGCCATTACATTATGCTGACTACCTCGGTTTTCTCAGCGAACGACTTAACTCGCTCCAAATTCTACCTGTTTCATAATCCATTCCCGTCCATATATCGAATGAAAACATTAGACGACTTTATTGCTCCGGAAAAAGTGAAGGGGATAAAGGCTAAATTATAATAGAACGGAAAGAAAATTAAAAAATATAAACTGGAAAGGCGGCATCGCCCCACGTAGGAGTATCGTGCGATCTTTTCCGAGAAAATAGAAATATAATTCCTTAATATTACTGAGTGGTCATCTCAGATAAAAAAATAATAAAAATAAAAACAGGAGATGTGCCTCGCTACCATTAGTACTAGTATGTGATAGTGCAGGAAGAAAGTATGTAACTATATAACAGGGGTGATATTCACCCCTAAGGCAGCATTACACTTCAACACACAGTTTCTGGATTATATGGATGAAGTAACATACAGCGAGAACAAACTATTATAGAAAGAAGGAAATAAAAAAGAAGCTAAACAAATATTAAACGAAACATTTAAATTATTGCCAAACTGTAATGTTGCCTAATATGCTTACAAATGTCTTCAAAATATACTGAAGATACTAAAAGATTCAATTAATATATATTCCCACTAGTTCCTTATAATAATGGGTGTTTCTTAAGCTGCATGAGAACTATTGATATCGATAACTATGGTTTGACAACTGATAATGTCAAACTGTGTTGACATTTCTGTTCAGTAGGGTTTGGCAAGTCATCATGAATCGTTTAACGCCAGAACAACGCTACCAAATTGTGGAAACTTGCTTTGAAAAAAATAAATCTCTTCGCGAAATTCATAGAGCACTTCGTCCATTTTACGGTCAACATAATCGGCCTAGTGAGCAAGCAATTCGTGCTGTTATAGATCGTTTACGAGTTAATTTTACTCTTCTGGGTTAAAAACCATCAACAAGACAAAGAAATGTGCGTACCGAAGAAAATATTGCTGCTGTAGCGCGAAGTATTGAAGAGGACACCGAAATGTCGATTCGTCGTCGTTCTTAACTTGTTGGTCTTTATCCTTCGACTACGTGGAAAATTTTACGTAAGGATCTTGTCTTACGTGCCTATAAAATACAGCTCGTGCAAGAATTGAAGCCAAACAACCATCGTTTGCGTCGCATTTTTGCTGATTGGGCTCACTGGAAACTGGCCGAAGATGAGCATTTTTATCAAAGAATTGTGTTTAGTGATGAAGCTCATTTCTGGTTAAATGGCTACGTCAATAAGCAAAATTGCCGTATTTGGAGCGAAGACAATCCTCAAGCTGTTAACGAATCACCATTATATCCATTAAAATTGACAATTTGGTGTGGTTTAAACGCTGGCGACATTATTGGTCCTTATTTCTTTCGAAATGAAGAAGGAGCTGCCGTTACGGTGAATGGCGAGCGCTATCGAGCCATGCTGACTGAATTTTTGTTTTCAAAAATTAATCAACTAATCATCGACGACATTTGGTTCCAACAAGAGGATTGAGCGCGCTAAATAATCGATTTATTCCAAAATCAATTTGGTAATAACTTTATTTCCAGAAATGGTACTGTTCATTGGCCCCCTCGTTCGTGCGATTGCCTCTGGATTACTTTTTATGGGGCTATGTTAAGTCATTGATGTATGCCGTCAAACCAGCAACTGTTGAAACATTGACAGTCAATATTCAAGCCACCATTGCTGCCATACGGCCAGATTTATTGAAAAAAGTAGTCAAAAATTGGACTGATCTAATGGACCATGTAACTCGTAGCCGCAGCGCACATATGTCGCAAATCATATTTAAAAAATAAATGCCATAAAATTATCTGCCAGATTATAATAAAAAAAAATTCATTCCTACAATATTTCTGTCTTGTATTATCATTTAAAGTTCTCAAGCTCTTAAAAAAAACATATACATTATATGGAAACGATTTAACAAAATTAGTTTACTATATGTATATTGGACATAAGATACAAATTACTATACATCATTCTTCTAACTGATGAATCTTGTCATTTAGAATTATCAGACTTATTGCCAGGGTTCCCTGCTTTGTACGCAATGAAAGATTGCATAGATTTAAATGTTTCTCCTTTTCCAGGAATAGCTGATCAACTTGGCCGCAACTACTTCGAGAAGGGTAGGGAAATCGAAATGTCGATAGTCAGACAACAGGTAGAACCTCAAGATCGACTGCCACCTAGGATTAACATGACAACTCCCATGGGAAGACGAACATTTCTTGGGATCCTATGCTGGGCTAATGGAAATTTTGAGATTAAGCTATGGAGGAGTAAGGTGAAAAGACAATATTACACATTTCTTAATAAAGAACAGTAAACAAGCAAGTTTAAGGACAGTTTTGTCTAGTTTCAGAATAGGAATTGGCTCATAGATATAGCAAAGATTGCATAGATTCAAGTGTTTCTCCTTTTCCAGGAATACCTGATCAACCTAGTCCCAACTACTTCGAGAAGCGTAGGGAAATCGGAATGTCCGATGGTCAGACAACTGGTCGAATCTTAAGATCGACTACCACCTAGGAGTAACACGACGACTCCCATGTGAAGACGAACTATTGCTTGGGATCCTATGTTGGGCTAATGGAAATTTTGGGATTAAGCCATGGAGAAGTGAGGTGAAGAGACGATATTACACATTTCTTAATAAAGAACAGTAAACAAGTAAGTTTAAGGACAGTTTTGTCCAGTTTCAGAATAGGAATTGGCTCATAGATATAGCAAAAATTGCATAGATTCAAGTGTTTCTCCTTTTCCAGGAATACCTGATCAACTTGGCCGCAACTACTTCGAGAAGGGTGGGGAAATCGATATGTACGATGTTCAGACAACTGGTCGAATCACAAGATCGACTACCACCTAGGATTAACACGACGACTCCCATGTGAAGATGAACGGGATCCTATGCTGGGCTAATGGAAATTTTGGAATTAAGCTATGCAGGAGTGAGGTGAAGAGACGATATTACACATTTCTTGATAAAGAACAGTAAACAAGCAAGCTTTAGGACAATTTTGTCCAGTTTCAGATTAGGAGGTGCCTCATAGATGCAGCAAATAAGCTTGATTTAAAGTTATACCTAAGTAAGAAGGAAGAAAACTAGATAAAATAAAAGTTGCTTTCATTAAAAATTTATTTCAAATAAGCTTGTTTTAAAGTTATACCTAAATAAAAAGGAAGAAAACTAGATAAAATAAAAGTTGCTTTCATTAAAAATTTATTTCAAATTTTATATTTATAACAACACTTACACATAGTACTAGGAAAATTTCATCCTCAAAATAGTTTCCACAATTTTCAATATATTCACTCATGCGACGAACTCGAACTGTAGAAATAACTTTTCTCATTTTCTAGGGACGCAGGAACTCTGAGCTTTAACCTATTATCATTTGTAAAATTCAAATTCTTTTCAATCAAGTGGTACTGTGTTTCATTTGAATATGCGTTGTTCTTTATTCAAAATAGTCCAGCTGTATATGGTTTGAAAATAATTAAATTATTTCTTATATCAAAGAAGAATGGAACTGAAACGTATCGTCAATTCTATCTTGCGAACTCGTAATTCCCCATCACTGCTTATATAAATGATAAACGTGTGTACATCCATTACATACGAGTGTAACTCTTTTGTCCACCAACGCATACTTAATAATTATAAACTAGTTAAATATAAAGAAAGATAAATATAAATAAAAAATAACACTCTTTTAAACCGTTACACATACATAGGCATTTCCATTAAAGAAAACAACTCTCTCAGTCTACTTCTATCCTTTCTGTCTATTAACAAATTTGGTATAATACGCGCTTTCTTTTGTAAAACAGGTCGGAAGGGCGTAGAATCCCTACTTTACGCAAGTCGTCTTATCGCATCCCAGCAGCTAGAGGAGTCCAACCGGACTCCAAATACACCCTCGCTTCTCCAGTCAAAAACATTATCGTACTCTTGCATTTGGCGATAACATTTTTGCTTATGGCTTTTGAATCTTCCCCGTGCAAGTGAATGGGAAAATTTCGACCTTTTATAAGAAGGGACAAGAAATTGTATCTCTAGATTGCAGCAGCATCCTCTTCAAGTGCTTTTTTCGTTATCGGTTCGCTGTTAATAATATGTACAGTGCAGTATTCGGATAAAAAAGAAGTAAGGGTACGAAATACGATTAAATTTCTTGAAAAAAGAAAACATTCGCATTGCGTAAATAAACCGAGAAAAGTTTTTAATCACATTTTGGGCCTTAGATTTCAGGTTTTTTATTGCCAAACAAGAATACGAACCAATATTTTCACAGAACTTCCCATCATTTAGTTCGTAATAAATTTTAACTCACAAAGAGAAGAACAATATTGTTAGGTATAGGCAATACGATATTTGTTGAGGCAGAATTCTTACAAGACTGTTACGTTATTTTTTGGAACAAACCGCATTGAACGCATTGAACGGATTTTCGTCAAGGTTTCTTTGTCGTAAAGAATTAAATCACAAGAAATGAAGCGAATGATCTAACTTCGACTTTTTGTACACAAAAAAAGTAATCTTTTAAGTTATCTGTTTGTTTTCTTTAGAAAAAAGTAAATGTAATAATATGTAAATATAAACAATATACACGCTAATCTGGTACGTAGACTTCCGCGGTAGTGGTCCATACTATCTGTTTCTGGGCTTCCGGGCGTCCGCGTCACTGGTATAACTGCTGACGTTTCATACCCACTCATATGGGACATCTTCAGGGCTCAACTACTACTACTGTCTGTCGCACTGAAACTGAGGATTCGACGTCAAAAGTAACTAGTAGATCATGAGGATCGACCGTTAGGTCATTCAGTCTTTGGACAAAGTGTTTGGAATTTTTGATAAAGGAATCATTGCCGGTGTAGCAATTTCAGTGTGACAAACAGTAGCAGTAGTTAAGCCCTGAAGATGTTCCATATGAATGGGTACGAAACGTCGGTAGTTATTCCAGCGACGCGGTTCCAGCCCGGAAGCAGAATATATACGCTGGTAAAAAAAAAGAAATAAAAATATATTTCGTAACCTACTGCAGCCCCTAATCTGATAAATTTTCGAAGTCATCCTCAGTATCTCTAGAAGTTTCACTATCAGAGGCTGTGATATAATCAAATTTACTGATAGCATATCAACTTGAATCTTCTGCGAGAGGTAAGGGACTTGGGGATTCTCTCTGATGTGTCTTTTCTACTCCTCAACCACATTTCTTCCATCTAGAGCGCGTAAAATAGAATTTTATAAAATACTAGAATCAAAGCGTATTCCCTTTTGCCTTTTCGAAAACTTATTTAAAAAATTAATCAATTCTTTTGTTTTTGAATATTTCCGTTGTTCAAATAGTTGATTATTGCGAAATTCCATTGCATTAAGAAATAAATAAAACACTTCTAAAGTTCATACTATATTATATTGTATATTAACTTTTTCTATTAGGACATTATCGAACAAGTACAATACAGGTTACAATCTCCTTTATATGGGAAAACGAAAAGCAACAATTAAATCCAATTACAAGAAAAGAGTAGAGATAAAACATACATACAAAATTATTTGTCGGGAAAATACAATTCTTCGTAATATCTATAAATATAAATAACATGGAAACATTAAGCACTAATGAAATTATTAGGTACTTCTTGGAAAAGATTTGCCTTGATTTGGACAAATGCTTTTCTTTTCAAGTAATGTAATGTAATCTAAACTTATTTATGTATTAACTATTGCAATTCAACTGTAATTTTGTTTTTCGTTCGCTTCTGATTTTTTCTGCTGGGCATTTAATAAATTATTATTATTGTGATTATTAGAAAAATTTCCTTCAAACTTTTTTCATAATATATATCTGCTTTACAGCAACTGAAATAATTTTGATATTCATAAAGAATAAAAATCAAGGAACATTTTATAAAAGCCAAGCATTTACTTAATTTACACAGTTGGCATTTCTGCTTCAAACCCTAACCTCAAACATTTTAACCGTCGCCTTGTCATATATCTAAGCCTACTGTATAATACTTCCGCGTAAAATATACGGTTATCGAGATTGAAAAAGAGACAAAATAAAATCTTTTACGTAGCTTTCTTTTTTCTTCTTTTGTCAGGAACTTTCCATTTTACCATTCCAATGTGTATATATATAAATAATCTTATATGGGGTAAAAGCTTCACGCTTGGTAGCTCTGAAGTAATACACTAATGTGTGGGTGGGGTAAGTGACACCTCGACCTGTCAGGACGTGAATAGTTGATGGATCACCAGCTAGAGGCGCTGACGACAACCCTTTAGTGGCCTTCTACATTTATGTACTCTTTCAGCCCGACTCTGCCATCGTTAAATATCACAAACATATATTATTACTTACCGTATGATCCGCCTTGGGAATCGCGTATTGCGGCCACTACATATTTTTCAAGAAGATAATACATTTCATCTACTTTCTTTTCATATTTAGTTCCAATTTTACCAAGCCCGTATAAGCTTAAGTAAAAGCAATTGAGAACTATCGAAGCTACTACTCTTTCGTGTAAAATGTATTACTTAAATTTTGAGATTGTTTAAAGAGTTCCCAAATAATTTACGAAATTAAAAATATCCTTGACAACTTCCTGATGTAAGACTAACTACAAAATAAATGATTTATATTGTCTTAATTTTTAATATTATTTAACATTACAAGCAATTACTGACATTAGAATAAAATAAAATACACTACAATTTCATTCCGTATGGATGTTTTTGGATAATTTAAGTTAGTTTGAAGGAAAATGAATACAGGAAATCATTTTTTTTAATACAGAAGCTTTCTAACCTTTGCTGACACAATAGAGTAACTAAATAAAGATATAATGACGAAAATAAAAGTAAAGAACGAATTAACAAGGGAAATGGGTATAAATCTCGGAATCCGACAGAGAAATAGCCTAAATTCGATATTATTCAACTTTATTAATAGAGTAGGCACTCCAACTTTCGGTCAGTAGCACACGTTTCGAAAAAATACAACACTTATAGTTTTAAGCAGTGTTTTCAGTATATTTGTACTGTACAAAAACACATTATTTTCCGGCAGAATGCAGAAGACTTTTATTCATGTAGATATAGTAATGCGTGTAATATATGAATAATTCTCTTCTTTGATTTTATTTACTCCTTTATATACATATAATATTTTATAACAATTATAGTCCTTAATAATAGAATTTCGAATTAATTTGCATTTGTTTTCCTATTTTGTATATCGTCTATTTTAAGAGAATGTTTATTTTATATAACCCCATACTTTTAATTTTAGCTATTGAATTTATTATGTATTTTTTTAATGTATTCCTAGAAAGGTTTTAATTATACAGTTTAGTTATTAAATGTATTATGTATGTTGCCTAAGTTTATGATATGCATTTAGAAGTTGGTGGGCGGAAGAGGATAATCCTGTGGTGTTTCGAGTGCGTAACAGAATAATTTTAAAGTCTGGAAATTATAACAAAAGTTAATGGGACATGAGAGCTCACAAAATAGAGTTGGGCCTAAAAGCTCAGAGAAGATAGTGGAGCTTCGGAGCACATAGAGAAGAGACATTAATACCTGTATAGCAGGCCGTTCTACTCAGAGGGTGTGTGAATTGTCTGATACGAAGAGCGAGTAATTAGATTTCCGAAACGGATACCACCTGCAGTTGAACAGTATAATGCATATATTTATAATCAAACAATATATAAGGCAAAAAATTATATGTGTAATGTTAATTTCGTTCTGTTTTCTTTCTTATTATTTATAAGAAAGCTTACCTAAAGTGATTCTAATTCTCGTTGAATTCGCAAATATTATTATATAAAGAGGTATTTATATACGTGCGTCTCCTTCGTAATTCGAATCGCCCTGAAAATCATTATTTATAAAGAAAGTAGCATTTTTATGTATTTGCAGGGTTATATGTTTAATCTTTAATCCAGTTTCCTTGTCGGAGCATTCTGCTAAAATATAATAAATTGTTACATCACCCCAGGTCCTTCTATTTCTACGCCCCAAAACGTACACTGTCACGGTGTACGTTTTGGCGGTACGCAAGGGGTTACATAGTATATCAACCTTCAGTGATCAAATCTTTATTTTATATTAAAAATTCATCATTCTCATTATGTAATTATAAAAACGACTACCTGTCCAGCTAATTTGACAGAAAAAAAAACAACATATATCACACCAATTATAAAGTAATTAACATTCAATTTACTCAAAATCCTTCTAGTGAAACCGTCACCGGCAAGCAAACATGAAAATTTATTCAAACAAAACGACGACGACGTACTCCTCGGGCGATGCAGTGATTTATCTTGCTGAATATGATGACAACATGGCTAGCCCCCTGGTAGTGTCGGAGGGTTGTCACTTTTATTGATGGTTCCCCGCGTCGCTAGGATATAAAAACTTTTTAAAATAATGCGACTGGTGTCCGGAAAAATGGCCGGAATTATCTGAGCTCGGCGGGGATTAGGTTCGACCGTAACACGTTGGGATGAATAAAAATCAGTTGAAGTAAAAAAAGAATGGGTTTTAATACGAACTACCCGTTGTATGCTGACGCAAAACCTATTTACGTTGGTCCAAGGATATGAATTACTTATTATTATTCGCGAGAAAAATGTTTACGTGTTTCGATATTAAAAAGTACAGTCTGTATAATAAAAAATGCAGACTGACATTTGTATAAAAAAGGGGCTAGCAGAAAAAAATAGAATTATTGTTACAATGCACAACTTTTACTAATACATTAATATTTAACATGGCATCGTGTCCATTACTTTCAAGAATTGCCTCACAGCGAATACCCATATTTGCGACCAAATTTTTCACATAATTCGTATGTAATGAACGGCATATTTTCTTATTTGTTGTCTGACGCTTAAACACAGATAAAATAGCACAACTATAAACAAGGTAAGTGTTTCAGAAATGTTGAAATTATTTATTTTTTTCTTTATTTTATACATCGCCAACTGTTAATATTCGTTTCTCTTACATCTGATTGTTGATACATAGATACGTACTTACTACAACCGACGACCAGTCACGCTGGGGGAAGATGACAAACCTACTTGTAACTTGTCACCAAACTAATGAATTTTACAAGTGTTAATCCTTAACTTTTGACGCTGACGCTTCTAGAAAGATTACTATTATTGAGCTTTGTTTCTCTATTGACGGTGTTGAGAATTCTCCTCCTCGATAAAAGACTTAATATAACATTTGACGAGAAATATACTTTCTCTAATCATGTTCTTCAGGAGATAGCAGCGGTTTCCAAGTCTCTTGGATTTATTTTTCGCACATGCAAATATTTTGATAATATTGAAACTAACTCTTCTCTTTGCTCATGTTACTTCCAAGCTAGACTATGCTTCCATAACCTGGTACCCTGTCTACAATGTTTAAACTATCCTGCTAGAGAGAATCCAGTGTAAATTCTTGAAGTATCTCTCCTTCAAGTGTGAAGGTCGATATCCTGTCCATGGAACTGATTCTTATACTATGACATCGTCTTTTCTGAATGCTCTATTTATGCTGAGTGTTATTACTGCCAGTGTTGACACAGCAGATTTATTATCAAATGTTGATTTTCTTGTTCCATATCTGGGTTAAACATCGAATGACGTAATCAATATCGCCACGGCAAGGACTAACATTTTGTTAAAGACGTCTATGATACATTCGGCGTGGAATGTCAACCTATCAGGTTGTTTAATAAGTTTTGTCGTTCGATAAGAGATGGCGCTATTAGGTTTGTACGTTTTATTTTGATAAAAATTGTACTACTTTTCTATGAACACGTGTGAAGTTTTCTCATTTTATATTTTCTCATTCGTAGATTTACAAGTGTTCAAAGTTGACGTGTCACGGTATCATTTTATATTGGAAAAAATTTAATATCACGCAGTAACAAAATTCTTATTTTTGGAAGGTGTTGCACCAAAACAAATTCATGAACGATTATTAAAGTGTAGAAGAACTCTTCACCTTCAATTAGAACAGTAGAAAAATTGGCTGCTGAATTTAAACATGGTCGTACAAGTCTTAAAGGCGATCCACGTAAAGGACGTCCAAAATGTGCATTAACACCAGAAATCGTAGCAAAAATACAAGATATCGTTTCGAAAGTTCGTCGATTAATTGATAGAGGTTTAGTAGAAGCCCTGAGCATCTCGTTAGGCAGTGTGAGCAATATTTTGGCTGAAGTTTTGGGTTTCAGAAAGCTGTGTGCAAAATGGTTGCTGCATTCGTTAACAATTGAGCAAAAACACGTTCGAATACGACTTTCTCAGTAACATTTGAAACGTTTTAGAAAGAATAAAAACGATTTTGTGCATCGTTTCATCACTGTGGATGAGATTTGGATCTGCCACCATAATCCTCAATCTAAACAGAGACTAAGGAGTGGTGTGAACCCGGTACTTCGGCTCCGAAGCATATGCATGCTTTGTGAGTGATTTATTGCATAATAAACCCTGGTTTTGTATTACTATCGTACTTTTTATTTCTATTATATTACTATTACTGTTGAAAACTTAAAATCGCATTGTTTAATTTTTAATTTTATTTCTCCCAAATCAGAATTTGGTACTTCTCCACTTAATAAATATATTTAGTCGGTACATTCATTACACAAGAATATTTAAACTCGTACTTATTAAAATTATAATATTCCAATCGGCAAAAGTATATCCGCAGATGCAGCGATCCGGATTTAAACAAACGAAACATCGAAACTACGCTTACACGTACGTATGTATGTATATATTCTTTCACACCCCCTATGTAATCCTTGCATCGCGCGCGACTCAGCAATCGCTAGGGCCCAGTCTCTTTGATGTCGTCTGACGCGAATCCTAAGTAACAACTTTTATTGGAGTCCAATATTTATAACCAAGGGCGATCTCGTTGCCGCTCCACGAAATTCGAATATAACCAAGATCAAACGAAAACCGAATATCCAATTTTTCGCAGCGGCAGTCTTCTCGCTCTCTCCGTTTTGGCTACGACCACCGGTGGCAGCGCGCTTTCTTCAGCACACGATTTCCGTCTCTCTCCCTTCGTTTAGTCGTCTTATACGTCTTTTCTACCGCTGAAACGTAATCGTGATCGACCCCGAAGCTTTCTGATAAAAAATCGCTTTATTTATATCGACAATGTTTACTTTATGTAATGAGGTTATCGTTAAATGTTAAAAACCGAAGATGCTACTTTATACAAATATGTATTTTTTCTTTGAAAAAACATTTTTACTTGTGTGTTACTTCATTTTCTTCATCGTAAATTTAAGGAATTGTAATAAATTTGGGTAATTTTGATGGAGCCTGTGGTTGATTAACTTAATCACTGAAAGTTGATATACATATAACCCCTTTCCACATTAATTTTTGTATTCTGTATACGTATTTCGACAACTACATCATCATCAGATAATTAAACAGTGTCACACCTGGAAAACTACGGCAAAATACCTATTTGAAACAAATTCCGCAGACGATCTGTACCGTTGAAAGCCAAAAACGCACACTGACGTAGTTTTCCAGGTTCGAAATTGTTTAATTATCTGCTGAAGATGACAACTTAGTTGTCGAAATACGTATGCAGAATCCGAAAATTAATGTGGAATGGAGTTATATATCAACCTTCAGTGATTAAAATAAATTTGGGCAATATTTTAGTGCATTCTCAATTTAGGAAGTCCTGTTCCACGTACTGTATCAATATGAGGCACGACTAGAACGTGGTGTCTACAAATAAGAGATGAATACACTGAAACGGAATTATATGTAGAAAAACAGCTGTAGCCGAACCTTAACTGTTAAGAACATAGTCCATTCGTTCGGAAATTAATCTTCGGGTAACACAAAGAAAACCACCTAATAGCCAGAAGAGAAACACTACGGAAGTTTATATTTGAATATAAGGCAAGGGAGAAAAACAACTCTTACCAGAATGAATCTAATGAATCAAAACATTGGAAGGCGCGCATTTGACTAGTTCCCCAACTCGTCGTTGACGAACATCCAGAATGATGTCGTTTTGGTCTACATTCAATATTTAAATGACCTTCACAAAGACTTTGAAACCAGGTTTGCGGACGTTTCGACTATGGTAATACCACACTGGATTATTGATACATATGATAACATTGAAGAATAGGATATCCCATTAAAAACAGAACTGATCGGAATATGCACTAACTAAAAATTTAAGGCACAGTTCAGAGTGGGGTATCGGCAGTTCTGGCTTCAGAAAGATATACCTGTTGCTTATCCTTCATTATGAACTATACCAAGAAACTTTTTGATAGCTTTCCCATCTTTATACCTTCGAGAGAGGAATTTTACCATGGTAACCAATCTTCTGACCAAAAAAAAAAGTTGTTGCGAATTATCATGGAAATCTAAGGCTATACCTCACTAAATTAAAGTGAAATATTAAACAATTGCTGTCAAAGAATCAGCTTCATCACTCCCACTAACAGCATTATTACTTATGTATATTTTGAACTGGTTTAATTTTATGTAAGAACTTGGCTACGTTCTGACTTGTTTCATCAAAAATCTCACATTTTGAATCTTTTCAATAAAGACCTAAATAAAAATTATGCATCTTCCTTTACAATTATCAATTCTTCAAAAACTCTATGAAACACATTTGGCATTAAAATGTTTAGGAAAATTCAATGTTCTGTGGCTCAGTGAGTTTGTGAGAAAAAAAAATCCGCAAGTGGTCTACAGGGATAAAAAGTTTGGGTATATCTACTTTAACTAGATCTAACAGCTTCAGAACTGATTGTCTTTATAGATTGTCGCTTCAGAATTTTAATCTTATATTTTTACGAACCCTTCACATTGACCTAATAAGTAGAGTTCTGGACTAAAGGTAACCAGCACTAATTCCTATACGATTCTACTCCAAAAATCAAGAAGAAAATTTTAGTTCATTCATTTATTCTCGTTCCAAAATCTCTAAAATTTGAAGGCTCGTAAACGCAATCCATCAAATTTTGTTCTAATCCTAGCAAACGTACATCCATTTTAAATGTATGTAAAAATAATCCTTCCTGAATGAAGAAGGATTTGTAATTAGCAAACCAGAAACAAGAAAACGATTTGTTTAAAAAGACATTTACTTTTAAAATTGTTGTTAAGGAATAATTACAATACACAACGAGTACACTAACAGAACTCTGCCGCCGGATACGTACTACATTTGTATGCTAATATCCTATTTAATTTCAATGTAACTGCGTTATTATAATTCAGACGTCGATAAATAAACACAACGGCCACATCTCATACCATTTCTCTCGTATTTTTTCGCCGCTTTGCATTACAAATTGTTTTTCATGTTTTATTTAATGATACAGAAACATTACAGTACTTGCCATTTGCATTGCATTTAAATAAATTTTCAGCAAAAAAAGAACTCTTAACTCAATGCTACCAAACCGTCTTATGGAGCTTTCCATTAAACGAAAAGCTTTCGCCTCTTCCATTCTCTCTTCTAGTATATATGTACAATTTGTTAAAACTTAGAATTGTATTTTGAAATATTTAAATTAAATTTGTAAAAAACAAATGTAAAAGTAAGGGTGTTTCAAATCGCGCGGTTTTTTTTAAGAATACATAAAATATAGATGGCGCACTGACTTTGTCTGGGTATGCGGGCATTTAAAAAGTGTGATGTATGACATTTATACACGGTACAACAACGCGTTCAAATTGTTGAATTATTTTATGAGAATCAGCGTTCTGTGAAAAGAGTTTTTAGAAAATTACGTGAATTTTATGGTTTATATAATCGTCCATCTAACAACACTATTGGTCGAATTATTAAAAAATTTCAAGAGACCGGTTCCGTGGAAAATCAAAAAAGTGAAAAATGCAGTCGTAGTAGTCGTTCACAAGAAAATATTGGTTTGGTTCGTGAAAGTGTTGCTGAAGATCCTGAAATGTCCATTAGACGACGTTCACAACAACTTGGACGTAGTGGATCAACAACATGGCGCATTTTACACAAGGATTTAGCTCTGAAGGCAAGTAAAGTTCAAATAACACAAGAACTGAAGCCATTAGATCATTTAAAACGACGTTCATTTGTCAATTTCATCAATGGGCAACCAGCTGATTTTTCTCAAAAAATAATGTTTTTCGATGAGGCACGTCTTGAACTTGGTGGCTATGTTAATAAGCAATATTTCCGTATCTGGGGTGAGGAAAATTCACGAATTATTCATGAGAAACCTATGCATCCTAAACGAGTTACTGTTAGGTGTGCATTATGGTCAGGTGGTGTAATTGGACCTTACTTCTTTGAAAATGCTGCTGGTGAAGCTGTAACTGTCAATGGTGATCGATATCGTCTGATGATAACCGAATTTTTGTGACTTGAATTAATGACTATTGATCTAGAAGATATGTGGTATCGACAGGATGGCGCTTCACCTCACTTTGCACACGAATCAATTGATTTATTGCGAGAAAAATTTCCTGGACGTGTAATCTCAAGAAACGGTGATGTTATTTGGCCACCAAGATCATGTGATTTGACACCGTTAGGCTATTTTCTTTGGGGTTTATAAAAACAATCTACAATCAGTTCCTGCTTTGAAAGATTAAATTATTCGTGTCATTGGTGAGATAGAGCCTCAATTATGTCAAAATGTCATTGAAAATTTTAATAAAAGAATTGACGTCTGTGGTGCTACAAGAAGAGGCTGTTTGGTAGATATTATTTTTCGCATATAAATGTCATTACTAATACTTCAATCACTAATAAAACGTTTTTGAAAGCGAATGCAAATTATGTGTTTTATTTTTTTTTAAAAAAAAACCGCGAAAATATGGCCACATACCCAGACAAATTCAGTGCGCCTTCTATATTTTATTTATTCTTAAAAAGAACCGCGCAATTTGAAACACCCTTTACTATATACAGCACGTTTTGAAACAAATACTTTTATTAATTCAAAATATGAGTTAATAAATTAAAACCTTTTATAATTTAAGATAAGAATAGGTATAACGATATATATATATATATATATATATATATATATATATATATATATATATATTTCCAAACAATCAACTTTTAGCTTGTATTTAGTTATATATTCTACATTATTTGGTGACATTATATTCTAGTCTAATAGATTTCACAAAATTCTAAGATATATATATATATATATAAATACTACAAACTATGTACATATGTATGATTTCGTATATGGATCCCCCGCGAATGTGAATTATTGATGTAATGCTGTTGAAAGCAAAAGGAAAATAAAACTGTTTTAAATCCGCCCTAAATGCAAGGGTCGCACACAATGTGGCGTAAATACCCCGAAGCTATTCGATTTTATACTAAAAATGTTTTTTTACTTCATATAATGGACCCTTTTTTCGGAAAGGAATTTGAAAGATTTCTATTTGAAATTGTAAAAAAAAGATTCACCATTGTATCTGGCATTACAGGTATTCTTATTATAATGAAGTATATAGGTACAATATGTATGTATGTATATTTTAAAAAGTAAATTTTAATCAATACTAATTTTTATGGTAATTTAAAAGGACATTTAATTAAAGAAAGTTCTTGCAGTTGCAACAAATAAGTACCTCGTCAGTGCAGCTGCTAATTCTTGGCTGTGCATAGAGTCGCTGGCAGTCGAGGCGAGTGTGCTTAATTAATTCTCAGCTAATATAAAGGATTTTAAAATATAATTAAAAATAAATTTAGTTTACATTCGACTTAATTAAATTCCTGATTTTAATTTATTTTTATATCGCGAGAGAGTCTATGAATCATAATGGATCCTTATTACAATAAAAATACCATTTTTTAAATAGAATTTTGCTTTGGAATTTTTAGTTCATTGAGCTTAAATGCTAGATTATACTTTGATTTTCATATGGCATTGAAAGTCATATCATACTAGAGCAGAGCGCGATCTCATGATTCTGACAAAAAAAGAGTAATATTGAGCATAATTATTAATAAAATAAGTATAAATGAATCTGGTACGTAGACTTCACCGGTCGTGATCCATGCTATCTGCTTCTGTGCTTCCGGGCTGGAACCGCGTCACTTGTATATCTGCCGACGTTTCGTAACCATTTGTAAGTGACATCTTCAAGGCTGAACTACTGCACTGAAACTGAAACATCGGCAGATATACAAGTGACGCGGTTCCAGTCAGGAAACCCAGAAGCAGATGAGTATAAATTATTTTATTTAAAATTTAGATTATATTATTTCAAATTAGATGGTCTTTATTTCTTTAAATATTTACGTAGATAGTAAATACACTAAAGTACCTCTATCTCTTTTAAATTTATAACAATACATAAATAAATATAGATGTAATATATATATATATACTACTGTGGGCAAAAAATAGTAAGACTTTGTTCATAATTTTTAAATTCTTAATTTATTCTTCCAAATCTATTTCGTCCCCCTCAAAGTAATCCCCCCTAGCCCCAATACACTTGTGCCAACGTTTCTTCCAATTCTCAAAACAGTTGTTAAAGTCAATTTCAGGAATAGCCTTCAGTGCGCGTAGCGATTCACGTTTAATGTCTTCAATTGACTCAAAACGGTTTCCCCGGAGCGGTCGTTTGAGTTTGCTGAATAGCCAGAAGTCACACGGAGCTAAATCGGGCGAATACGGTAGTTGCGGCACGATATTGGTTGAAAATTTCGCAAAAAACTCACGAAGAATTAATGCAGTATGCGACGGTGCATTATCGTGGTGCAAAAACCAGCTCATAATTCTGGCCTCGGAGTGGACCACACCTCCATAATCGAAGAAAACTGTCAACATAACCTTGATTTTTGACTTGCTTTGACGTAGTTTTCTGGGCTTCGGCTCACCTTTGATACGATATTCGGCCGATTGATCGTCTGTTTCCGAGTCATAAGCGTAGATCCAAGTCTCATCCCCAGTTATGATGTCTTTCATTTTGTCTTGATATTCGGAAAGCATTGTTTCACAGACGTCGACGCGACGCTGTTTTTCGAAAAAATTGAGTGATTTTGGAACGAATCGTGCTTTCACTTTTCTTAGGCCCAAATGAGCTTTCAAAATGGTTTTCACTGATCCTTCCGATATTCCAACGATGCCAGTGTTGATGGCCGTCCTGGACGTGGTTCGTCATCAACGCGTTCTCGACCCTCTTTGAATAATTTGTACCAATCAAAAACACTTGCTCGCGACAAACAATTATCATCGAAGGCCTTTTGCAACATTCTGAACGTTTCGGCACCAGAAATTTGATTCCGTACACAAAATTTAATGGAACTTCTTTGTTGAATAATTTCACTCATTGTAAAAATCGCCGAATGCACTTTTTGTGCTTCAGAAAGACAAGCGTATATTAAACACTAATGATTATTTTGATGTGATATTTGGCACAGATATCACTGACAGTCATACCAACCTAGAAAAAAAATATTTCGACGAATGGGTTTTCGTGCGAAATTTAAATTAAAAATTCTTACTATTTTTTGCCCACAATTATTTAAAGATATATGAACTGTCCACAATTATAAAGAAATATTTGAAGTAATGGGCGAATTAAAAAATCTCTCATTGTCGTTAGCGAAGTCGATACAAATACTGAACGATGTACACTCACTGTTGAACATCTCAAATTACAAAAAAAAAATAGTCATCCACTTATAGAAAAGTTAAGTAATGTTTTAAACAAGAGCTTTTACAGACTAAGACAAATATGTAATGATGATGATAGTGTTTACCAAGATCCCTTACATAACTTCAAAGATTATTTTGGCTATGCAAATGTTACCACTAGATGTGGAACGATCATTTTCTATGTATAAGAATATTTTTTCAGAGCGGTGAACATCGCTGAATGAACCGCTATTGATAACATGCCAGACGCTGTAGATGTATAGCTGAATTCACTGAGGTTGATAATACTTTGCAGAAGAGTAAGTTTATTACAATTTTTTATATGTTATTAAAAATTATTAGCGTACGTCTCACTACTGTCCATTAAACGTATGGATATTATTAATACCTATTCACTGGATTTATAACAAGAATTTACACGACCAATATACGCGATTCATTTTAATCAATGTAAACAGTTATTTACTCAACAGTGTGCTGAAACGCGTAAATATTTTACGAGATTTAAACCGAAGCTCCATTTATTAGGTATACCATGTTAGCTATCATTTATTACGATTCAGACAGCTATGCGTGTTGTTCAGTTACGAAATGTACATTCCCCCCTCATGTAACCTTAGAACGTCATAGCGATAAGATAGGTATAAATATAGGAAAATCAGTATTCATTGTCATTATTATAGTTCGGACCGTCTTAACAACAGTTACACCTATCATCGGTATTTCTAGTTTAAGAGAAAAGTGTGAATTATAATAGTCAAGTGAAATAAATACTTTTTAAAAATCAAATTCTTTTTTTGAAGTATTTAACTGTTCGATTTGGCAGTTCTAATAAGAAATATATATCTAACTATTAAGGTACATCAAAACTCTAATGTAACCAAAATAAGATAAGGATAATATCTCAGATGGCCTGATGGTATATTAAAAAAAGAGTAGAATAGATTATTTGATAAATATGAGAGCCAACTTTATTATATATAATACACTCATGTATAGTATATAAGTATACCTGATATCTAAAGAAAATCATTTCTTTAGATATTTCTTTTAAAGAAAGAAGTAGAAGTATCCTCGTAAGTAAATCTAAAAATGGATCAATGGAGAATATTTAAAAAATTGCCTTTTATTTATTCATTGATTATTGGGGTGTGTCAAATACGAATTTTATTCTAAAAACAGGGGATTTTTACCCTCATACACGTCAAAAAGTGTTCGCGGTTTACAGAAAATTTGATAAGGGTCGTCGGATAATCTACAGAGTATCCTGCGGTTTTGACAAAGGGACACTTTACAGAATTTTGCAATCGGTGTATTTAATATTTCATTTTGTTCCGTCCTTTAAATATTTTTTATTTATGAAAAAAAAATCGTCTTTTGTCATTTTTATTGATTTGAAATGTGAAAAATAACCTGTTCAAAACAAGACATCGCACGGTGGGTTTTTTCCACAAATTTACTGACCAAAAATCATTTATCGTTCAAGAAAATGTTAGTCGTAATTCAAACTCTGTTAGATACGTACAGTAGGTACCACAAAAAGGTTTCCGATATACATACACACACAGATATTTATAATAATAATAATAATAATAATCTTTAATGCCCAACAGTTACATAGACCATTTACAGGACATAATGCATCAATAAAATTAAAATTGAAACAAAAATAGGTGCAGTTAATATACTACAAATAAAAATAAGAATTCAAATAACAAAAAAAACATATACACACTTATAGTAATGTAATCCAAGTCATACAAAAAAAACTGAACTAACAATAGCAGATTGAAATTAGCGAAAGGGATCCTCGTATAATGCATTGGCATTTCTGGATATATGTACCAATGGAGCCTTGTAGAGAACATTGGTTCTTGCCCTAGCTATTGTGAAGGTTGCCGATGATCTAGTGTCAAAACTAGACACGAGAAAATCAACCATCCACAGAAGAATCAATAAAATTATTTATTAATTTATAAAGAAAACCGCCACTAGTTCTCTACCTGCGTATACCAAGAGAATCAAAACTGTGCATAGCAAGTAGACCTCACACGTCGAACCAAAGGTAAAGCGGGTACCACACAACGGAAGCATATTCCAATCTGGACCGGACAAGAGAACCGTGAAGCACCTTCAAAATGTGCAAGCTACTAATATATATTATTGGGTCTGGGAAAAAGTTCGTGGCGTTTTTCCCGATAGATGGCATTGGTTGCCGATAACTAAAGAACAACAAGTTACAGCGACACCACCGACGGCTCGTTTTTTAGATGACCTTCCGAACGTTAGTTTGAGCGTAGAAACATTGTAATCGGTGCAGTGGTTGGAAAGTTATTCGCACTTGAAAATGGAGAAGAATAATGAGAAATTTCGCTATATTCTGCAATATTATTATGATAAGGGGAAGAACGCTGCGCAGGCTTGTGATAAAATTTGTGCTGTGTACGGTGAAGGTACTTTATCGAAATCTGTTGCGCGGAAATGGTTCGCTCGCTTTCGTTCTGGAAATTTCAATGTGAAAGATGAGTCACGCTCCGGTCGTCCAATCACTGAAAAATCTGATGAAATTCTTGAAAAAGTCCAACAAGATAAGCATATCAGCAGTGTCGATATTGGCATGGAGCTAGGCATTGACCACAAAACTGTTTTGAACCATTTACACAAAGCTGGTTACAAAAAAAAGCTTGACGTATGGGTTCCTCATGAGTTGGGCGTGAAAAACATGATGGACCGAATTAACATCTGCGATGCGCTGCTGAAACGGAATGAAATCGAGCCGTTTCTGAAACGTTTAATAACCGGAGATGAAAAATGGATTACGTACGATAATCGGAAGCGTAAAAGATCGTGGATAAAGGATGGTGAGCCGTCACAAGCGTTCGCTAAGCCAACATTGACGCCAAAAAAAGTGATGCTGTGTGTATGGTGGGACTGGAGGGGAATCGTCCACTACGAGCTACTTCCAACTGGTCAGACGATTGATTCTCAACTCTACTGTGCACAACTAGAGAGATTACGCCAGGCGATTGAAAGAAAACGGCCCGAATTGATTAATAGGAAAGGTGTTGTCTTCCATCATGACAACGCCCGACCACACACTTCTTTGATGACCCGTCAAAAATTGAGAGAGTTTGGTTGGGAAGTTTTGATGCACCCACCTTACAGTCCGGATATAGCACCCTCTGACTATCATCTGTTTCGATCTCTGCAGAACTCTCTCAATGGAATTAAGTTGGTTTCGAAAGAAGCCTGTGAAAACTACTTGATTCAGTTTTTCGACCAGAAACCACAGAAGTTTTTCACCGATGGGATCATGGATCTACCAAAAAAATGGCGAAACATTGTCGATAATAATGGAGCATATTCGGTTTAAATGAATTCGTCCACGCGCCATGCGGGGACCAGTTGAATTTTACTGAAAAAACGCCACGAACTTTTTCCCAGACCCAATATTATATATATATATATATATATAATGCTATAACAATTATATTGGTTGACACAGTGCGAAACTTTATTTATGAATTTATCGATCTATATTACAATGATGATAAGATTTTCTGTAAAGTTTGCCGTAAGTTGTTAATAGGCTGGTACAAACGTGATTGTAAAAATCGCATAAATTTTTTGACAAGTATTTTACGTAAGGATCTTGGTTTAAAAGCATGCAAAGTTCAACTCATTCAAGCATTGAAAACAGTCGACCTCTCGAATCGTCACCGTTTCTTGAAAAGTTTGGAAAAGACACACTGTTTTCGACCAAAATTTTGTTCAGCGATGAGGCCTCCCATTTCTGACTTAGTGGTTACGTCAATAAGCACAATTGTCGTATTTGGAGTGAAGGGCAACCCCAAGAGGTTCAAGACCTGCTATTACATCCAGACAAAACCACGGTTTGGTATGGTTTACGGGCAAGTGGAATCATCGGCTCATATTTCGTCAAAAATGAACACGGCCGCAACATAACTGTGAATGACGCCCATTATCACGCCATAGCAACGGACTATTACTGCCTGAAATTGAAGCCCGTGATCTCGACGACATTTGGTTCCAACAAGACAGTGCTACTTGCCACACAGCCGGTGAAATCATGGCTTTATTGTGAGAACAAATTGGCGAACATTTAATTCCACGTAATGGACCTGTGCAATTACGCCTAGATCACATATTTAGACTTTCCCCTTTGACGCTACGTAAAGTCCAAAGTCTGCATGGATAAGCTAGCTACAATTGAGCAATTGAAAGCCAACAATACGCGCGTTATTCGCCAAATACTACTTGAAATGCTCGAACGTGCCATCGAAAATTCGAACTTCAGAATGGACCATGTTAGGCGCAGTTATTGCCAACATTTGAAAGAAATAATTTTTAAAAAATAAATGTCAAGAACGGTTCATTTGTATGACAATAAAGAATACCCGATAAAATTGAAGTTTATTTTTTTTTATTTTTAAAAAAAGTACCTCCAAATAATCACTCGTTATAAGTGCATTTTTCGACCATTGAACTGCAGTTAATACAGTGATTGAAATATATTTAATAATACCTGCGTTTGTAGATGTGTTCTATTTCTTAGAAGTTGTATGTCGTCATTTCTTTCGTTGAATATGAAATATTTAGATTATCTTTACGCAGTTATAATTAGTGTTCTGGAAAAGCTACGAAAATGAATTTTGTCCAGCTAGAATTGAAATTTCATCCACTGTGCATCGGTAAAAATCAACATCATATAGCAAAGTATTAACACAACTTTTTCAAACTTGTTTAAAAGGATATTTTAGCAACGGACAAAATTTGGTTTAGTCATACATAGATGACTTCATCTATTGTGCAGGATTTAATAGTATCTTATCATGGAAAAATAAATTTCCTCCCTTGAAGTTTAACATCATAATTAGCTGCACTTAGAAACCGTTGAAAATATTAGGAATATAAATTTAAAAAAAACACGACTTGGCTTTGACTCACACACACATATAAATTAGTTTGCAGTTTCATAATTAAATTTCCACGGGAACGAAGCTCCCTATCGAGATGTCGACGATTCACAAAAGCTAACATTTTACAATGATATGAGACACGGCTTCGTGCAGTTTAATTTAGGAACGTAGGCCACAGTTGGCAGCAATAAAATGGTTAATGGCATCTTGTGGCGCTAACGTGTCACTATTAAAATGTATTCCGACTAATTTATTTATATTAGAGACGACATATGGTATTGACCGTGAATTCGACTATTTATTTCGAAAGATTATTTAAAAATGTGAAGCATATGTTACGACCAGTAACACCTTAATTATATTTAATTTTATTTTGCCACATTGTCTTAAAGATTAATTAATTTTGGTAAGATTAATCTCGGTCCCAACTTCTCTTTTGTTATTACTAACATTTTGTATTAGTTATTTCCAAGCCTGTAAAAGCCGCATTTGGTCAGTCGATTTTTATGTTTTTGTCTCCAGAATAATGTAAGCCAATTAATGTAATTTGCTCTATTGAAAATTTTTGATTTACTTAATAGTAATGTTACTTTCATTGTAGGAGATAATATAAACTAAGGAAAGACAAAGGTTACTAGGAAAGTTTTCCAATACAGCTTTGTTTATTTAATTTTTTCAAAGTAATTTCCTCTACACTCAATACACCTCTCCATCCTCCGAAACCAATCTTTAAACCAGTTCTGCCAAGTTTCACTAGGGAGTAAAGACACTCGTTGTCCCAAGCCCGCAGAAGGTCCTCGTCATTGGAAGACCGCCTCCCTTTTAGCTTCATTTTCACATGCGGGAACAGTGCAAAGTTGCAGGGAGCAAGATCTGGACTGTAGGGAGTGTGCTCGAGAAGTTTCAATCCTGTCGTGGTCAAATATTCGGTGCAGGCTTTGGTGAGGTAAGCTGGCGCATTATCGTGATGGACGAACTAGGTGTCCATTCTTGACTTTGGCCGCAGGTTCTTCATAGATCCAATGACTTTAGGCAGGCACTGTTAAGTATACCACTTAACTGTGACTGTCTTCTGAGTGTCCAAAACGACGCGTTCCACAATTCCACTCGATTTGAAAAATACAAATATTATTTTCTTCTTTACAGATCGGGATTTTCTGACAACTACTGGTGCGTCCTCATCATCAAAGACCCAAACTTTGTTTTGAGCTTTGGTCGGCACATCGTAATAGCACAGCCAAGTCCCGTCACCTGTCACGATGTTGTCTTTTATTATACATTTTTAGCATCTCCCGGCACCAAGTCACACGTCGTATCATCTACTCTTCAGTCAGTCGATGCGGCACCCAGAGAGAACTAAGTTTCTTCACATGCAAATGATCATGTAGAATCGAACGAATTGCTGGTGCATTTAGGCATGAAGTACCCTCTATCTGTTGGTAGGTAACTCGCCAAGCATTTTCCTCACAGTAGTAATGTTTTCCTCCGTAACTGACGTGCGTGGCCTTCCCGGCGTCTCAGCATCCTCCACAGTTAAATTTCTCCTTTGAAATTCTCTATATCATCTGAATATCGTTGTGCGATGTGGACAAACTTCATCTAGTGCAAGAGTCATTTCTTCGAAGCACTGGTCTATGTTTAAACCACGCACGAAATTATAACGCAAAACTGCCCTTATTTCATTTCGTGACCACGATGCCATCGCAAGCACTTTACACTCTCACTGCTAATGAATAATGAACATGTCTCAACATGCAGCAACAAGTAGCTTCCTACGATTCATTGTTACGTCATATTGCAAAACTTTCCTAGCACCCTTTGTAATGCAATCACTTACTCTTGTCAAAGAATCGAATATTTGAAGATTAAAAAACTCGGAATTAATATCACTTTGGCCGTAGCTTGACACTTCGTGATTGCTTTTTGTTTCTTGTTCAAATTTATCAAAAATAAAACGCGTGGAAAGTGTTTTTCAATTCCGGGGGTCAAGTGTTTTTCAATATCTGACACCTTCGCAGTGACATTCGCTTCTGAATGTAAAAAACTTTTGCAACAATCCTCGTAATACAATTGGTGTATACATAATTTTAAGTGGTAAATTGTTGGCCAATGTAATTTAAAAGTTTTAAATCTAAAACGAATTACTTACAATTATCATAAAAAGAAAATATTAATTTCTAAGTATAAAATAGTCGCATCTCTATTTTTAAATTCTCAACTAGTTCCTTCATTGTGGTTCGTCGTCGGACGGTTTTCCCTCGGTTCTTTCTGCGGTATTGCCGTGCTGCCGTGTCGCTCTTAGAATAATGGTTAAAGTGAGGCAAAACCGAAGCAATCGATATCGCTATATCGCATCGATTAGCGGTGCCACGCCCCGTGCATTGCCTGAGTTACGATGCGATGGCACTCTTGAGCACTCGAAGCATAGACGTATCCATACACACAAATACACGGGCCCATATGGACACACGTACAAATACAGAAATGCATTCTCATTCCCCCGGTTCCGGTTGATGTGCTGCGGCGCTGTGGATGCGTCGATGCTGCCATGCATTTTCACACTTTAATGACACCAGTTCTCCGGTCTAATTTCATTTTATATAAGTTCGACGGGACTATGAACGTGATTAATTTATGATAAGAGCAAAAATCCGTTTTCTTCGTTATTAATTGCAGTTTTAGTACGAAGTACATGGACGTGTAAACTACGATTTTCGAAAAACTATGCAGAATTTTGCTGCAACCTTTTCCAATGATAATTAAGTCTTTTAAATTGATAATGACGACTCGAATTACGAGATGTTTAAGTAAGGAAAAATTTAAATACTATTGTATAAAGGTTAAATTAGAAATTTTCTATTTTGATGAAAATCTCAAATTTTTCCAAAGACGTATACTCGCAAAAATTGACGTTTTTGGAAAATTATTGCCACTGAAAAGCTCCGTTTTTGCAAGAAATAAATATTTATTCCAATAAAAAAATGAAAATACATTCTAAAGAAAATACAAAGAGGTATACTTACAAATACTTAAAAAATTATTGTACGCAGGTGTGAAATTGAAAAGCGCCGTTTTTTACCAGAAAAAAAAAACATTTATTTCAATCAAAAATGAAACTATGTTTTACTCAAGTTACGGTCCGTCGGAAGCAACTACTTTTTTAACATTTCTCAGACAATACAAAGGGTACTAAGAAAGTTTTGCAATATGACGCATGGTTTGAACATAGACCAGTGCTTCTAAGAAATGACTCTTGCACTTGGTGATGTTTGTCCACATCGCACAACGATATTCAGGTGGTATAGAGAATTCTAAAGGGGAAATTTAACTGTGGAGGATGCTGAGAGGCCGGGAAGGCCACGAACGTCTGTTACGGAGGAAAAGGTTACTACTGTGAGGAAAATGCTTGGCGAGGACAGGCGAGTGACCTACCAACAGATAGAGGGTACTTCAGGCCTAAATGCACCAGTAATTCGTTCGATTCTGTATGATCATTTGCACGTGAAGAAACTTAGTTCTCTCTGGGTGCCGCATCGACTAACTGAAGAGCAGATGACACGACGTGTGACTTGGTGCCGGGAGATGCTAAATATGTTTAATAAGGGACAATCTCGGTATGTGAACAACATCGTCACAAATGATGAGACTTGGCTGTACTATTACGATGTGTCAACCAAAGCTCAAAACAAAATTTTTGTCTTTGATGATGAGGACACACCCGTAGTTGTCAGAAAATCCCGATCTGTAAAAAAGAAAATAATAGTTGTATTTTTCAAATCGAGCGGAATTGTGGAACGCGTCGTTTTGGACACACAGTCACAGTTAAGTGGTATACTGAACAGTGCCTGCCTAAAGTCATTGAAGAACCTACGGCCAAAGTCAACAATGGACACCTGGTTCCTCCATCACGATAATGCTCCAGCTCACCGCGCCAAAACCTACACCGAATATTCGACCACGACGGGATTGAAACTTCTCGAGCACCCTCCTCACAGTCCTGATCTTGCTCCCTGTGACTTTGCACTGTTCCCGCATGTGAAAATGAAGCTAAAACGGAGGCGGTTTTCCAGTGATGAGGACCTTCTGCGGGCTTGGGACAACGAGTGTACTTTACTCCTTAGTAAAACTTGGCAGAACTGGTTTAAAGATTGGTTTCGAAGGATGGAGAGGTGTATTGAGTGTAGAGGAAATTACTTTGAAAAAATTAAACAGACAAAGCTGTATTGCAAAACTTTCCTAGTACTCTTTGTACATGGAAACCAATTCGGAATATATATATATATATATATATATATATATATATATATCAACCTGAAACAGTTTCTAGTCGACGCTTCACTACGAGACAACTCCAGAAGAAGATTGAGATGTCATCGAAACGTCGAGACGCCGATTCTTTCGAGAACGTCTGTCCAACATCGTAGAGAACCCCGAGAATCTAATATTACCGCGAGAACCTTCGTTTGAACACACATATATATATATATATATATATATATATATATATATATATATATGTAGAAACTTGTGTATATACTGTTTCATATTCTCGCACTTTTCCAAATAAAGAATGTATTGAACAAAGACATGAATACAATAAATGTTATTTATCCGTTCCCGTGTAACAGGACTGTCATAACCGTAATGGAAGTCGTGTGCGGAATTCACACGCGGCATTATTCAAAGAAAATATCTCTCCCCAAAAAGGCCTTCTCTCCAGCATTAAACATCGATTCGTTCTAACTAAATCGCCGATATTTTATTGGCACTCTTTACATTGAAATCTAATAAAACTAACTTATTTCCCGATATTTTATACTCACTTGGATTCGGATTCGTTTTCTTTCCCCGTCCACACATACACACGCACACACACATACACACACACACACACACATGTATATATATATATATATATATATATGCATTCTTAAGACATCTAACCTCCAGTCTTTCTCTCATCCCCGCATACATATTCCGATCAACGGATATGGCCACATTAAAGTTGACCATGATCCGTGCTGAATACTGTATGAGATGCCTAGCTAGTGCGACGCCTTCCTTTTTCGTTCTTTCTTCTGTTCCTTGAACTGCCGGAATCTATATCCAAGTGAAATTTGAGAGAAGTGCTAAAAATAGTTTGGCAAATTCGATTTTCTTAACGCAAACAGTCCAATAATTAAATACGTATTTCCGAAAGTTTGGAAAATAAGACAGGATAATATATGTACGCACCTCGCTTATCTTACGCGGAAAGTCGAAAGAATTAAGTCTATTTTTAAAAAAGATAACTCGAAAATTTCTCCATGTCTTTTAAGCGTTATTTTAATCATCAATGGCGTTTACAAGAATGGTACGCGAACTTCTTCGGTTTGTTAATTTTAGATAATATATTGGTTTGGGCACATTGCATAGTTTGTTAAATCCGGCAACTTCTTGTCCCGTTTTTAATAAAGAAAAAATTGAAAAATGTTGATGGATTTCAATGTATTGCTTACAAATATTAAAATATGATAAGATATTCTCCAAAACAAATTCACATGGTTTCCCTACTGCCAATTGATAAATTTTTGATATACCATTTAGTGTCTTTCTTTGGACTATTCTATACTGTGTTTCAAAGAGAGAGGGATAAATTTCTGAAGACTTCGAGCCTAAATTACAACCTATGAAATTCCAGGTTCTGTGGGAGTGGTGGTACATAAACGTTATCTTTAACGAAACCGCACAGGAAGATGTCACAGGGTGCCAAATCCGGTGACCGTGGTGCCCAGCTGAGACATGCTAAGTCGCCAGCTCCTTGACGACCAATCCAACGGTTCGGTAGAGTTTCATTCAGATATTCATGCACTTGGCGACTCCAGTGAGGGGGTGCTCCGTCTTGTTGAAAAATGAAGTTGTCTTCGTGCAGCCTCGGAAACACCCAGTTTTGTACCATAGCGAGATGCTACTGACCGTTAACCGTGTTTCCATCAAAGAAGAATGGGCCGTAAAGAGATGATCGGGATACACAAAACACATTGATTTTAGGCGAATCTCGTACATGTTCAATGGCTGCACGTGGGTTCTGTAGAGCCCAAATTCGAACATTGTGTTTGTTTACCAGACTATTAACATGGAAAGTCGCTTCATCACTGAACACGACGCGTTGTGCGAAAGTCATTGTCAATAGCATCATGAATCTCGTTACAAAATGCCACACGTTTCCGTTTGCCATTAGGGCGCAGAACTGGCAACAACTGTAACTTGTACGGCTTCATAACTAATCTACGTCTCAAAACACACCAAATTGTTGTTGTAAGCAGTTCTAACTCCCGACTGGCACGACGAGTTGATTTTGAAGGATTACGTTAGAAAGCAGTTTGAATTCGTGCAACATTTTCTTCAGAAACACGAGGGCGGCCAAGACTCTTTCCTTTACATACACATCCTGCATCTACAAACTGTCGATACCATCTGCGAATGTTCCACGCATTCGGCGGATCAATTTAGTAGCTCAACTTGAAACATCTTTGCACTGTAATCACGGAATTGCACTTCGCAAACTCGAGAACACAAAATAATTTCTGCTGCGGAGTAGTAATTTTAAACATATGACGGTTACCAAGAAAATCAAAAGACAACTGACATCTAGCGGCTATTAAATAAACTAGACTATGTATTCGTTTCTCCAATAGCCGAGCCGAGGCGCAGCGATCGATAGTTTGGACAAAATAATACTTTGTAATTGATATTTTCTTTTTGAAACACGCTGTTCATCCTTAAGCTGTGACAGTTATGTTATGGGAGACCCGGTATATACATATCTGCCAATTGCTTTTTAGTAGAAAAGTTCGTTGAAACATCAACTTCCAAAATCCTATAGTTAAGTTAACATTTCCTTTCTTAAAAGAATAATTTCAATTTCTAATTTAAAATGCAATAACAATTACATTTTATTTCGTTTCTTCGTTATGCATATAATTTTCAGCAATGCATTTTAAATAAAATGTATTCTAGATATTACACATTATTTTACATAATTTATGATGTGAATCCAAGGCAATTAATTGCTACAAAGCTTATCGGTTTCACCAACGATTCTAGAATTGATGTTGTCACAGTTTCAAGAGAAGAGGAGCAAAACGAATCATAGAGAAGAGCGAACTGCAAAGAATTTAGTGAAAATACCTAGCATTTTCTTTCTTTAATTTCCGATTTTTTCGGTGCCGACAATCTCGGTGCGAGGCATCCAACTAATGAGTATTTTTCAATTTGTAGAATGAAAGTGTGTGTGTATTGTACACGAAGGCGCGCCTGTATGTGTGAGAGTGTGTACGAGCTGAGAGAGAGTTCGAGGCTTTGATCGGACACGTCATTGTCCGCCACCAACTCCGGAGAGTTTGAATTGTCCGTACTGTTGTTGTTAGATGGCGTTGTTGCCGCCTGACGCTTCGGTGAGGTCGAGATTAGACTAGCTTTCTCCCGCGACCCCTGGCATGGGGTTGAAATCCAATCTTGATTTACTATTGCATTCCAACAATGACAGTTCGTCCTGGCGTTGTTATGTGTTTGTTTGCTACATTTTGTTTAACTAGAAATAAAATCTGGATGTTTCTGTCTTTCATATTTTCCAATGTTAAAGTGTACATGAATACGTGAGGACGAAAGAGAATTGGTAAATTTTCACTAAAAAATTATTGCAATTTCCGACATTTCTTCGACGGTTTAAAGATAAATAGGAGATATTTTATAAAAAAATGAAACCATAATGGTACAAATAAGCAAATTGGTAGAAGATGCAGTACAGAGTCTGTTAGTCTGTTACAGAAAGTAATCACATAAATCAACAACCAGATACCCTGAATAAAAAATTTGATCTTGTGCCAATATCACATTTTCAAGTTCAATTTGTGTTTAACTTCTAAAAATTAGCTCTCAATTCAGCCACTGCTAATGTACTTTTCGTTGCAAAACCAAATAACTTTAATTTCTAACCAAAATTGTTTAAAGATTTCCATGTTGTTAGATTGATGTGCAAACTTTTTATTTATATTTAAAATTCATTCAAGTTTTAGTTAACTTTTTTAAAACACTATGTCTTCGCGTCGACAGTAATGCAATCTTTGGAAACAGAACACTCTACTAACTTAAAACATACCAAAGCAATATGCTTTCCAATAGACTCGATCAATATTTTAATGTTTAGAACGTTATTCTAAAACAAAACGAATTTATTAAATTAATTGTAACAAAGTAACAATATTAAGATATGTAGAGGGTTTTCCAATAGGGACTTGACAACTTTTAATTCAATTTGTGAACGCACCCTTTCACTAATCATCGAACTGTCACTGTCAATTTATTCAGTAAACTTAACATTTTCATCATGGTAAAGTACACGAACGAACAACGTGTGCAAATTATAAAAATGTACTACAGAAATTCGGAGTCGGTGACCGCTACTTTAAGAGCGTTAACTCCGATTTTCGGTCGTAATTCTCGCCCTAGTAGACAGGCAGCAACAAGTTTAGTGCAAAAATTTGAGTCTACGTATTCGTTGTGTAATGTTGCCGTGCCAGTGAGACAACGGGTTGGTCGAAGTGTCGAAAATATCGCTGCCGTTGAAACGTCCATAGCAAATGATTCAAATCAGTCAATACCACGGCGTTCTCAAGAGTTGGGCATCGCCCAGACCACTTTATGGCGAATTTTGCATAAAGATCTTGGTTTACACCTATACAAGATCAAGCTGACTCAAGAATTGAAGCCAATGGACCATTTGAAGCGACGTACGTTCTCCGATTGGGCTCTGGAAAAGATGCGCCAAGATGATCAATTTCATCGCAAAATCATTTTCAGTGACGAAGCTCATTTTTGGCTCAATGGTCGGGTGAAAATCCACATGTGCTTCATGAAACACCACTTCATCCATAAAAAATAACTGTTTGGTGCGGTTTGCATGCCGGCGGCGTCTTAGGGCCATATTTTTTCGTCGACGATAATGATCGTCACGTTACTGTGAATGGTAATCGTTATCGCGCTATGATTACCGATTATTTTTGCCCCGAATTGGAAGATATGGACTTGGACAACATGTGGTTTCAGCAGGACGGTGCACACGTTACAATCGATTTATTGAAGAGTAAGTTTGATGAGCGTGTTATCTCAAGAAATGGACCAGTCGATTGGCCGCCTCGTTCGTGTGATTTAACGCTTCTAGACTTTTTTCTTTGGGGCTACGTCAAGTCATTGGTCTATGCCAACAAGCCGACAACGTTGGAAGAGCTCAGAGCCAACATTGAACGCGAAATAGCAGCCGTTTCGGCCGAATTGTGTGGCCGAGTCATCGAAAATTGGATCCAACGAATCGACCGCTGCAAACGTGCCCGCGGTGGTCATATGAACGAAGTCGAGTTCCATTCATAAATATTTTGATTGTTCTTCAACCCGATAATAAAGTTTTTGAAATATCTCAAATGGTCTGCATTTTATTTTGAAAAAAAGTTGTCAAGTCCTTATTTGAAAACCCTTAAGATCTAATGTAAAAATGGAGTGAAATACATATTAACGTAATTAATAAGGTGGTTATATAACCTATTACAACGTAATCTTTTCACATCTATTGAAGTCTTTGTGTCTCGTTATCTCGTTATCGTTATATTCTAAGCTATATTCTATTAATTAGATTTTGCAACTTCGAAAGCGGTTTTTAATAGACAGTACCACTTCAAGATATTCATCTAGTACTTGTAAAACCCGTGTGCTCGTGAAGCACTCATACTAGCAAACATGTATATTGCTAATTTCTGTTTGTCTTGGCAGAATCTCCATAAGGTTTTTCTTCCGAGCTCATATTTTTCATAAACTTATTGCGCTTACAATGTTCTGAAAATTTAATTTTCTTCCTATTATATCGTTCATTAATTAAGTTGTTGATACATTTTCTGTTAAGGACAAGACTCGAACCTACATCGACACCGTTGGCCAGACGGCTGCTCTGCAATTAAGCTACGAAAGCAGTAAGTTTTTTATCAAATTTTCTATTAATTAGCGAACTATGTAATAACATGATAAGTAAATTTCCATTAACATACATCGTATATATATTGTTATAAAAAAATAGTGTAAATAAAGTTCATTTTTGTGTTATTTGACTATATTTTAAATTATTTAGTATTGTTAATGTTAATAAAATTACCATTTATGCCACACGTTGCATTATCTTTAAGTGTATTTTTAATTTTATTGTATTCTAAATGTTTTTTGCAAAAGTTATAATAAAATTATATTTGAGTGAGTATATTTGAGTATGGATATGTAAATAATAAATGATGATGTTATTATATGTAATGTGTGATTATGTTTTGATTTTTCGAGTGTCTTCCACGTTACCACATGGCTTTGCAAAAGGAGGTTTCCACAACGTTTCGTCGGAACCTCAACCATCATCTGGTGGTGTTTCTTTGCAGCATCAAACGATACTGCATATATCGACCGATCGGTGATGTATGTACTTTTACGTTGGCTTATGTGGAGGTTTAGAAGCCAATCAGAAGACGGAATACACCCTCCTTCTAATTGGCTGTCTAGTTTCTATGTCGGTGCGTGTAATTTTGATCGATACTAAGGCCTTTTGCGCTTTGCGTTGTGTTTTTTGCCATTCGGATTTTTCTCTATTTCTTTAACTTCCTTAGTATCAATTTAGTAATATATAGTGTCTTCGTTTTCTTCAGTACATGAATAAATTGCCTTAATAGTTAGTATATCATATTGTCAATTTGTATCATATACATCAGAAATTTTCTTATTTTATATTAGCAATTTAGTAATATACAGTAATTTCTACTTCTTTAGTAAGTAATTTAGATATAGACAGAGTGCAGAATTTAATGTAATTTAAATTTGAAGTAAGTCTAGATATATATTGTATATATATATATATATATATATATATATATATATATATATACGATATATATATGTGTATATATATATATATATATATATATATATATATCTATTTTACTATACTTCACATTACTAGTTAAACCAGGTTTGGCCACTGTGGTTACGTAAGTTTCTTTTCACTTTCTGGTTAATAATACAATTAGGACCCCACGTTTATAGTGTTTTTTGACAAAAAAACAAAAGAAAAAGCTATTTTCTTTAAGATAATCGGGTAATCGAACGTATTTTGTGAATCCCCGTTGCTTCAATATTGGTAATCAGTTTTCAGGGAAACAATACTGTGGCGCCTTTATCTAAATGTATGCACTGAGACCTTCCCTTAACACTCAGAGATTTTGAGTTACTTTTAGCGCCCTGGAGGTCAGGCAAAATATCATTTAAGGTAGGAGTACAGGTGTTTAACTGGCTATCAACTTCAGTTGATATGGGCGTAACAATAATCTTGCATTTTTTCTGTGTGATGTGAATGTTTTATTAAAAAGCGTTGGACGCCTGTGGTACCACGACCATCTTGGCAACTCTAGTGATTATTAAATCCAAAAAGGAAAGAAAAAACGAATTTTCGGAGTGGAAAAAAGCTGCCAACCAATTTAAAATACTAAATTGTTAGTGCGATTTTTCTATTCACTAATAAAAAGAAATTTTGTTGCATTTTACAACTTCTAGATTCGCTGTACATAAAATTATTATTTAGGTATAGTATCACAGATCTGTTCTTTTTAAATGAATAATTTTTGCCATTTGTTACTGAAAATAGAGATCTTCAAAAGAAAAAAAACGCACACTGTCATTATTTTAAGCCACCACATCGGCCACCTCCTGCTATTTATTTCCTCGCCCGTCCGTTCTCATATATCTCTCGGATTCCCATATATCCTGACGATCGCGGCCACCTGCGCTCCGTCTCCCAGTATAATAATCATGTCACATAAAACAGAGAGATATCGAAAGTGTGCGGCGTCACGTCTTCTCCCGTTGGCTGAACACGTTACCTTACCGCATGCCTCCCTCGAAATCGTCGGGATATTCCCCGGTGATGATGTCGCATCAGCATTCATTAAAAATGCCTCTTCGAAACACGGACATCTCTGTTTCGAATATATTGAATATAGACTAGATTATTATAGATGCGGTATATTCAATATTATTAATTTTAATTTAACTAGAATTTAAATATAATTAATAATTCGAATTGTCTCATTGAAAAATTAATCGACAAGTTAAGAATCCATCGATTGTTTAACAATTTGGTAATGGGAATATAAATCTGTACCTATACAGACATTAAAGACTTAATGTTAATTATTAAAATATTTTATTCTACTTGGAATTTATTTTATGTACATTATGCGTTTTATGTACGTTATTATTATGTGTTTTATCTAGGTTATGTTGTATTTTATATAGTCATTATATTTATTTTTTTACTATTCGAAAATTAACGCAGACACACTGGTCCACAGCAACTTTTATCGCCGTGTACATATTGTACGTCAGGGGATGAAGATCGGCCTACCTGACCGACTACGTCGGTTGCTGACGGGTAGTTGCCTGACGCTTCCCCAATAAGTGCAAGGTTGACAATGTCAAACATTTTCACCCTATTGGGGGTGCATGGGTACCTGGATGTGTTGAACGCGAAGCGAAGTATTTGAACTGTTTTCGTTCAGTACGTATTGATCTGATATTTATACCCATACTACGTGGGCAAGGTGAAAAGTTCTCGGCCTGACAATGAAAGACTGCGATTTAAATTTAAAAAATGATTTTATTTTTCTAGATAATCTCCCTTGAGTTCAACACACTTGGTCCAGCGTTTTTCTAACATCAATATTCCTTCCCGGAAGTGAGAGTCTGGAAGGCTGTCAAAATATTCTTCTACGGTCCTTTCAACTTCTTCGTTGGATGTGAATCGCTTTCCAGAAACAAATTTTTCAAATTTGGAAATAGATGGAAGCCTGAGGGTGCCAAATCAGGAGAATAGGGAGGATGGCCGAGCAAATCGTACCCCAAATCCCGCAATTTTCCCATCGCCAACGCACCTTTGTGTGCGGGTGCGTTGTCCTGATCAAAAATGATTTTTTTTCTTCTTCAAACCAGGCCTCAGTTGGTCAAGAAGGTTAGAGTAATATGCGCCTGTAATTGTTCTGCCTTTTTCAAGGTAATCAATTAACAATATTCCTTTTGCACACCAAAACACACTGGCCATGACTTTTCCGGCAGATGCGATCGACTTCGCTTTCTTTGGCGCTGAACCACCGGCTTCCACCCACTGCTTCGACTGCTGTTTCGTTTCTGGCGTGTAGTGGTGGACCCATGTCTCATCCATGGTGACAAATCGCCGCACAAAGTCGGTCGGATTCTTGTTAAATCGGTCCAAAGTATGTTCCGAAAATCGGTTGCGCATTTGCTTTTGATCGACATTCAGCAAATGCGGCACCCATCTTGCGCAGAGCTTTCTCATCTCTAATTCTTTGTGCAAAATGTTTCGCACCCTTTCTTCCGATATCCCCACAGCCTCAGCTATCTCACTCACTTTCACTCGCCTATCGTCCAACACAGTATCATGTACTTTTTCGATGATTTCTGATGTGGTTGCGGTTTTTGGCCGTCCTTCACGTGGATCATCTTCGAGGGACGTACGACCACGTTTAAATTCAGCTGCCCACTTTTTAACGGTTGACATCGAAGGAGCAGAGTCCCCGTACACTTTTGTCAACTTCGGATGAATTTCCATAGGGGTTAAACCATCCAAAACAAAGAATTTTATAACAGCACGATATTCAAGTTTATCCATTTAAAAGGTAACACGCACGACGTCTACTACAAAAATTCTTGCAAACAAACTACTTGAGAGAACAAGCAGGCAACATAAATTTCTGTTAATTGTAACGCCATCTCTGTGTCAGGCCGAGAACTTTTCACCTTGCCCACGTACTATTCGAACTGTTTCTTTTCTATTTAGTATTTGAACTGCTATATTCATACTTACTGAATTATATCACATGTACCTCCTCATATTGAACAGATCGCTGTTCAAAATAAGATTGTTTAAGACATTTATGTGTTTTATTTCAATTACACAGGGTTTTCAAAACAAAGAGTTTCTTTAACAGACGTCTTGAAAGTCGGCGGATGTTTTCATTTATAATAACGCTAACCTGCGAATTAAAGCTTTACGCTAATTGCATAATGTTCAGATAGCGATCTTTTATTTTTGTTGCATGCTGAATTCGGAGCTAAATTCAATTTTTCTCTATCATATCAAATTTCTTTGCAATATCAAAATGAAAATTATGACATGTAAGGAAGGATTCTTTCTTAATATTTTAATTGATCTGAACAATCCTCTACCACACAGTTATTTACGAGAGAAATATAAAAATAAGTAATATATTTCGTACACAAACTTGAGGAAGAACATTATGTTAAAAGGCATCCTCAAACACCGCTTTGCAATTACTGTTTCGTGGATCTCGTTTTGTCCTAACGCTGAGGTTACGTTGACTTACTGAGATATTTTAGTCCGAACAGCATTTACGGATTGCTAGCATATGCTGTTATCTCTTTTTAGCAATTTTTAAATAAAATGAGTTTTGCGAAAAATGGAATTAACGCGCGAAAATTTCCGAGCCATGATTTCCGATGACCGCAAAAAATCAAGCTGCACATACTGAAATATTCGGGCATAGGTATGAGCCGAATCAGAATTCTCCTGCACGATGATCTTGCAGTCAGAAACGCTGCGCTCGATGGATACCACACAATTCAATGGAAGCTCAAAAAAAGCGCGTATGGATTGGTGTAAAAAAATGTTTAAAAAATTCAACCGAGGTCGAGTGTAAACTAGTGTAGGAGATCATTACAGATGACGAAAGTTGGATTTATTGTTACGAGCCAGAAAGCAAGTGGCAATCGACGCAATGGGTCTTCAAAAACGAGGAGAAACCTATGAAAGTGAGGCGTAGACGAAGCTCTAGCAAGAAAATGGTTGCCTCTATTTTCAGACGCACCGATGCTATTATTTCGCTAGAGAATCATCGCACAGTCAATGCTGAATGGTATACAACCATTTGTTTGCCAACTGTCTTCCAAAAAGTGCGTGAGAAACGACCAAAAGGACGAATCATTCTGCATGGAGATAATGCACCATCACACAACACATCTCAAACATCGGAGTTTTTAGCTTCTATATTATAAACTAATCTGAGTTCTAAAGATATCTTTTATTTCCAAAAACTATGACGAAAACTAAATAAATGAAAAGAAATCAATCATCAACGAATACAAATAATAAAGGCAATCAACTGTTTAACCTGTAACGGCATTGACAAAACAACAATAGTCTAACATGTGTGAACATATGTTGTACAACACCAATAATATCAGCTGGTTTTGACGTGCAATTTTAAAATTGGACCACGTTATTGAAAACAGAGGGATTCAATAATTCGAGAACCCTTCTTAAATATATGTTAATTAATTGGTCTTTGCCGGCACGCGTATTGTAAAGAGCAAATAATATACGTAATACGACCTCCAAAGCCTGGGTTACGCACTGTACACTTCAAACTAATTATGTCTGCTTATAAACATGTAATCTGATATCAAATATATTTTTTTTACCTACTATTATAATAAAATATTTATATATCAAGGTCTTATTAAATAACAAAACTATAAACAAATAATTACATTTACTAAATTCCAAAAGTAGAATGTAGAAGCTACAGCAAACATTCCATATTAAAAAGTATCCAATTGTATTTACTGTTTCTTATGTGTACTGCAATTCTTTTGCCCTCGGACCATTCCAACAACGCCGTATCAAAATATTGACCGTAGACGAAGAAAGAAATGCACGGGATACCAATCTATCACGGAGAATGAATACATTGTTAAGATGAGGAATACATACACATATATACGTGGAATATACACATATATGTACATAGAATGGCTGCAGGGTCTACGGATTTAGGGAAGGTTTTATGTTGCAATTTTCCGGCCCTCCAGTCATTTCGGTGTTAAAGTAGATGACGGGAGGTCACAGGTTAAGCTATCACAAAAGGAAAAAAATCCATATTCGATAATTCTCATAATCATTTCGATTGAATCGGAATTGAATTTTTGGAATCGCATCTTTTATTTACGACGTAAAATTAAGGTAATAGAAATTATTGAAATAACTGCAGATAATAATCAAATTATTTACTACAACTACTTACATATCACTACGTTAAAAAACATATTTTCTCGAAAATGTACAGCTAATTACACACAGCATTAAAATAATATATCTTAGAAAATGTTTAATATTACATGCTATTTATAAATTTAATAATAGACTATATAACATTTCAAAATGGAATTTTATACAAGTAAGTTTTACGATAACATTTAAACGGTTGGCACTATTTAAAATGGAATCTGACACCGACTTCTAATGGGCAAACATTTTTCCTAACGAAATTCTATATTAAAAGCAGGAAATTCGCTAAAACTATTTTGACGTGTTAACTTCTGCAGAAAGATTGGATTTATATGATAACAAAACTGGAGTTTTCATAGAGAAAAATAAAAATACAGTGAAACGATATACAATATTATATAATCTTTACAGCTACACAAGTTAATAATAAATCAATTATTCCAGAAATCACAGAAGTATTAAAAAAAAGTAGAATTACAAATGCATAGAATTAATTGATGAAGAAAGGTTCGTAAAATCTTTCAAATTGTTATAGCTCGACTCTGATATTTTTTTAATATTAGATTTGAATCAATAGATACATTATACATTAGTTAGTGTTACTTATTGTTCATTATTTATTCTCATCTTTCATAATAGAATTTATAATTCATTTATATAAATAAAGCTTTAGATAGTTGGGGTTATATTATAAGTTTGATATATTTTTACCAAGGAACTTTTAAACCTAAATTTAATACTTTATTATATTAAATATCTAGATCTAAAAAATTTATTATTGCTACTTTAAACAACAGACTTCCTTTATTTTTTAATAAAAAGTAAACAAATGTAAATAGTGATAAGTATTATTTTTTGATTCGTAAATATTTTCATTTACTTATTGTTGCATTACGTATATACTTTGCTTGTTATTTGTTAGTATAGTCACTGTAAAACACAACATAAATATTTTGACAATTATCATAATACTATAAGTTACTTTTACAGCTCCCCAATGTTTGTCTTTGCATGTAGCACTTTTTTATCCTCGGTCTACCCTCGTTTTCCCTACGTCTTGGGTTCTAGGTCCCCAAGGACCAAAAACCAAGACGGGAAAAACACCGATTGCCGAGGAACAAGAAAAATACTTTGAATGTTATGATAAATTGCTAAAAAAACGTTTTTACAGAAAGTCAATTTCTCATGTAGACGTTTTACATAAATATAAAGATATTTTTGCATTTAATAATAATAATAATCGATTTTTATTTCTCCATGACAATGTTATAAAAATTAGCTAGAATTCAAAATGCAGTCCCAGTAATGATCACTGCACTTCTATTTTCGAAAATATTTATAAATTATTTAAAAATTCGCTTCGGAAAACTACATAAAGTAAAATTATTTAAAAGAAAAACATACGTATATGCACGAATTCTCTCAATATCAAATGTTTATTATTTATTTCTTATGAAATAAAATAAAACTAGCTTTTCAAAGATTTATTTAAGACTTCCAATAAATCATAGAATTTAAAAAACGCTTAGCGCCATCTCTGAAGTAAATAGGAATACTACTTTTAAATTTATGGATTTATTTTTGCTTAAAGTTTGAATTGAGAATCTTTTGAAGTATTAATCAACATAACGCAAAATAAATTATATAAATATGATACTATAGCTTATATTCGTATAATTAAGTAAGCTATAAAAGTAGTTCACACTTTTTAAAATTAAGAATAAAATTTTAACATTAAATTTGTAAACAAATATTACATAAATTCAAAAACTATTTAACCCAGGTAAATATAAGTAATCTCATTTTCAAAAAAGTAAAATATTTAAAATAATTCTTTTTTACCTAGAAATAAAATTACAAAAAATAAAAATTTGATAGCAATTTTATAATTTAAATTTATGAAGTAATATTCTTTTTATTTGTTTTCAATAGAGTAAGAGCAAATTAAATATACTTTTGAAAAAATACCAAACCACAGTTTAAATTTTCTTACTCACCATTTAAATATTATATAGCTCCATTATTCAAACCAGCACTCATGTATATCACGAGACAAACAAGATCACACTAAACTTAGAAAGACTAAAAAAAGAAAGGGTGTAACCAAGGGCTTTAAAAGGGGTGGAGCATATGTAAAGTTCACTCAAGGGTTGTCGAAGGAAAACTAACTGCGAATGGTGCTGTAATAGCCTGGAATGGTGGGGACCGTAGCATCAGTATGGATTTCTCTCCGTACTGACAACTTTACACGCATATGCAGTTCCCCTACTTGATATACTATTAAAAAACAACCCTTTTTTTAAATGGAGAAGGGTGACAACCCTTTTTTATACTGGTATCAAGTCTAAAACTCATTTATTTTCAGTTCCAAAAAGGGTTACAGAAATAATAACATAGAAATGTCGAATCTTTATATAATTTTAGGCAGCCGTCAAGGGCATGATAATCTTGCATTTAAAAATTATAATTTCCATAAAAATTCAATCCAATAATTTTCTATAGAAGTGCAGATTTCAGTAACAAGTAATTGATTTAAAAATATTTTTCTTAGCCACTTATTTGAAGAAAATCCACCTAAAATGATACACACAAATCTAAATTTGTTATAACATTTTGTTTCACTGTATATACATTTAATATTTCCACATCCAAATATACATTAAAAACTATGGTAACAATATTAAATCCAGTGAAGAGGGACTTGATTTTGTAGAAGGGTTCATTCCCTTGCCAGATGGTTAAAAAAGGGGTGACACCCTGTGACTTAATGGTAGGGTTAAAAAATAAAAGCTACACACGCATGGCGCGTGTACTTTTATATATTTGTACGTCTAAAACAGTCTTAAATGAATATTTGTATACTAACATGTACAGATTTATAATATACGAATAGGCAACACAAATAACAAATTAATACAAAATGATGTATAATTAATAAATGGATATAACTTTAGTTGAGTTAAAATCACAATCTCGATTCTATAAAATTAAAAAAGACATTCGACTGAGACAACGATATTCGAATAAACTCAGAGAAAAATATATTGGAATAGTGTTTTAAAAGACATACATGTAATGAAAATACATTAGAACATTGGAGCTTTTAATCACTCTTTATCGTTGAAAAATGTAATAAGGAATAAGAAATTTAAGTTTCTTATTGTTTAAGAGGTTAAAAAAATTGATCTAGCTGCTTTTATATTTTGACGACGCTTTTAAACATATTTTTGCATAAAAAGAAAAATTTCTTTATATGGGCTATGAATTTCGTGGTAATTTTGAATACTTATCTGATATATACAGAGTTCTAGTTAAATCTCAATTTCTTAATATTAAAACTACAATTAAAACATCAAATTAGCGTAATTTATTAAAGTCAAAACTATAGTAAGTGGATTCTTGTGTTTCATTGTCAAACGATCATTTCGTAATTTTTAGACTTTTACAACGGATGACCGGCTCTTATTTCATTATACTCGATATTGATTGGCTGCTGTGGCCGAACATGGCGCGCTTTCAAACAATTAACCCTGCCAATAAATGATATCGCAGATCATATTTGTGCCCTGGACGAAAAGTGAAATATTACCGAAGGATATGTTATATGTGAAAATTCTGGCCAAAAGTAAAAGAGAAAAGCAATTGTACGTGCTCGCGTTAATGATAAGAATACGTCGTCGTTTATTAGCCAAATTTCTTTCATTGTCTCACTAAATCTCTTCGACCCCTTCATTAGGGAAGCGTCCCCTATAAGATTGGTCTTAATATATAATATAAAGCATGAAGTATAGTCGCAACTTGTTCGTTTTAGTTTCATATAGTACAGTATTGCTATCGGTAGTATCTTGATATTAACTTATGTAATACTTGTTCTTTGAAATTTAGACTGCGTAATAGAAACATTTAAGAGTTAATACAAGTCTTTCAGCTAAAAGTAAATGGATTGTGTCTAACAATAAGAGTAACGAATCAAAACTAATTTCGTTTTAATGTACATAAATATAATTCTATAAATTTGCCACAACGTAGAACTATGACACAATCACCCTAACTAGTAAGAAAAGAGCAAAAAAATTAACGCATTATTCAGAGGGATGATATTTGAAGGGGATGTTTCAAGATATTATCCCCTGGTCCTCGAAACTCACTACAATCATGCAACATTAAAAATCATAGCGCCCCGCGGCGGTTTATGCAACATTAACTTTCTTGATGGTCCTCCTTTTCTCTGTACATGTATACAACGCCTTCAGCATATGACGTTTCTTCCTCTGCCTGTTGAAAAATAAATTTATTTTATACAATACAACAAAAGGTTTGTACAGTAACGCTTGAAAAAAAAAGCGAAAAAGTAAATAATTATTGTTTTCGTTGTTTATGAAACCAATGTTTCTTTTTTCTACTTCTTGGAATGTATCGGATTTTTCAATAAGGACATAACAATTTTGTATTTAAAAAAAAAACAGAATAATTGAGATATTGAACCGAAATTTATTCCGGGTGCAGTATACATGTTACATTTAGCTATGGAATTCGATCTTGTTCATATGACTACCGCACGTTTGTAGCAATCGATTCTTTGAAGTCAATTTTCCACCATTCTCTCACACATATCGGCCGGAACGTGGGCAATTTCGCGTTCGATATTGTCCCTGAGCTCCTCTAACGTTGTTGGCATAAACCAACGAGTTAGCGTAACCCCATAAGAAGACATCCAACGGCGTTAAACCGCTGAGCGAGGTAACCACTCGACCGGACCATTTCTTGGGATTACACGATTTCCGAACTTCCCCTTCAATATATCAATTGTTTAACCAGCTGTATGGCATGTGGCACCATCTTATTGGAACCACATATCACCGATGTCAAATCCATCCAATTCTGGACAAAAATAGTCTTCCAACATGGCACAATAGCGATTTCCATTGACGATCATTTTCATCGATGAAAAAGTATGGTCCCATCACACCTCCGGCATGAAATCCACACCACACGGTCACTTTTTGTGGTTGTAATGGAATCTCTTGAAGCGCATGTGGGTTTGTTGCTGTCTAATAACGCATATTTTGCTTATTCATAAAGCGATTAAGCCAAATATGAGCTTCATCGCTAAAGGTGATTTTTCGATGAAATTTAGGATTTTCTTCAAACTGTAGCAGAGCCCAATCAGAGAAGTTTTGGCGCTTCAAAGATACCGAAGGTAAAAAAAGAAATTTTTAATATTGAAAAAATCTGAAAAAAGAAAAATTTCGATTCAAATGTTTGTAAGCTGCTACCTTGTTTAAAGAATTAACATTTTAACTAACAAAATCAATAGTAGCACAAACAATTTTTTACTATATTAAAATAACTAATTAATTTCTGATTTCTTTGCCATTTCTAATTGATTAATTGTATTTTAATTTATTCGAATTTTAACTTCTATTACCAATTCATCTCGTATGTGCACAAATTTGAAAAAGCGCCTCATCTCGTTAAAGCGGACGAAGTTTGATGTGCGGCAGGTACAAAAAAAAGAAAAGAAAAATCAGACAGACGAGCAGAAACTCGAAACACAATTAGAAAAATATAATAATTATTAGTGGAGTTGAACAGAAGTTGCCGTAGTTTCATAATTGATCGTCTTATTAAAGATGAGTTAGCTCTTCCTTTGTCTGGTGGGGTTGCTAAGGTAACGTGTACTGTTCCTCTTTGCTTATTGCAAGAACTCATATCATAATTGGGTTATGTTACATCTGGGTCTAATGTTACAGGTAATAAACTGTTTAACATCTTATATAACGAAGGTCCGGTTCTATGTAATGTAATACAGGACAAAAACCGGAACTTAAAACGTCATTTGTTAATTAAAAAATTGAAATATAGAAAATAGATTATTTTTTTTATGCATTAACTTTTTAAGTTATTTAAAATTCATAAGTAGAAAATGTATATGAAAATTTAAAAAAATATATAATTATTTCTACTGTATACAGAGTGAGCAACACTGATTGACCTGATGTTTTACTACTTTCCGCACGCCCCATATCAGTACTTACTTCCCTTTTCTATCTGAAGTTAGTAGTTTAGTAATATCTAGTGAGTTTTCCTACTCTATGTTTATATCATTAACCTTTCATTGACGTGCAGTGTACAGAACAAAGTATTTCTTTAATATATATATATATATATATATATATATATATATATACGTATGTGTGTGTGTGTGTGTGTGTGTGTGTGCGCGCGCGCGTGTGTGCGTGCATACACTTTAATACATACCAAATGTATTTTTATTAATATTACAGTTTAAAATAATTTGCACAGTAGTATTTGTTGTTTACATAGTAGCTAGCATATTTTTATTATAATTATTAGAATTGCGTGAGACACTGTCTAATTTCACTTTTAAGAGGAAGTAAATATTGAGGTGATATGTATGGAAAGAAGTGTAGGATCAGGTCACTCATTGTTGCTCACACTGTATTTTAACATTAACACATGAATATGGTGTATATAAAATAAAATTAAATACAAAAACTCTCTAAATACCATTCTCAGCCTTCTACTCTCTACACAATTTATTTCGATGTTTTGAATCGTTATCTTCCTATAGGATCCAGTGCAAAATTTAAACACAAAACACTCAGTTATGCGATTTTCATAAAATATCTTTATTGAAAAATAGTAACAATTATTTGGCCAGCACTGTGACTCCTCCAAACAGTCTGAAGAAGTCACAATGCTGGCGAAACAATTGTTACTATTTTTCAATAATTTTGTGAAATTCAACAACCGAATTATTGTGTTTAATTTTGTTATGGATTTTCATCAAGTGAAGACCACATCAGTTAATTATTTAAATAAAATAAAATCTAGTCAAAAATTTTCTATATTTGAAACCACCTAAATTAAATACCGAAGATTGACTGCACATAATGTTGTTATAAAACAGACAATTTATATTGATTTTGTTTATTAATTGACCATTGATAAAGTGAGGAAAGTACCAAATTCAGCACAGCGTTAATATGTCATATATACGAGGGTAGTCCCAAAAGTACCCGACTTAGCGTATAAATGGTAGTTGTTTGAAAAGAATGATTATGAGAGAAAGTACCAACCTTATAAAGTTTAAATTTGAGGTTTGACGACGCTATGTTGTTTAGTATTTATTCGACAGCCATCATTAGTGGACGCTCTGTGAATTTGTAAACTTAGAAAAAAATTGGTCATCGTTTTGTGATACAATACTTTCATTTGAAACCAATATCAAATTACAGCTAGGTTCTGCTCTGGGAGGGTCTGCTCCTTCGTTTAGATCAGTTTAGTGTTAGGTGGAAGAGTTTAAACGAGGTCGTACAAGCTGCCAAGACGAACATCGAAGTGGTCGATCGAATTGGGTGATTGCGTCAGAAATAGTGAAAAAAAATTCACAAAATAGTAATGGATGACCGTCGACTGAAAGTACACGAGCTAGCAGACATGGTAGGTATTTCAAAGTACTGTACATCGCATGTTGACTGAAGGTTGAGAAAACTGTGTGTAAGATGGGCGCCGCGACTACTCACAATGAAATAAAAACTGTTTCACCAGGATGTTTCAATCGAGTGTTTGGCGAGGTTTTACAACAATCAAGCGTTTGTGTAAATTCATAACCATGGATGAATAAATTTAAGTTTGTCCAGCGTACGATTTGGACAATTCAATATTTTACCTAACATAATAAGAAAAATAGTTTTTCATTCGCTTTTCACAATGTATCATATACATTTAACTATTATCAATATTGTGTCAAAGGTTTTCCTCATTTGTCAAGTTTTATTCACTATTCATAAAATAGTGAAGAATATATATTAGAAAATATATTTTTTATAATCTTCGACACTACATAAATTAACAAGTAAGAAACTCAAATGAACAAAAAAATTTCATTTTCCTTTACGCAATCAATTAAATATAACTCCATACGTTGCATTTAATGGAGATGATTTCAAGTAATATTTTGTAATGGTCCAATTTTTCCATGCAAAAACTGGTTCTTAATCATGTTTATTTATAGACCAGGAGAAATACAATATTATTGCCATAGATTGGATCGGGTTTGCTGTTCTAATATGCTTGTAAGTTAGTGTTGTGCATTACAAAAAACACCCCTTTGATAGCCATTGTACAAATAGTAAAAAAAAGTTACTAAAACCCCATTAAAATGTTTTGTATTGTATGGCCTGCCTTACATTTGAAATAGATATAATATTTACTGATATTAATGGAAGTAATCAAATAATTTCAGTTTCTGATTTAAACTTTGCCTATATATGTTGATATATTCTTCGTTAATCTGCCACAAGAAGCAGGAGAAAAAATTTGAATACCAAATTCATTCATGAAGAATGTTTTTTCTTCATCACTAATTGCATATTGAAACCCCTACTGCATTATTTCGGGCAAATTTATCCTTTCAAGGGTTTGTGACTGTTTCACATTAAAAATTAAATTTATCGAGGTTCTGATTAATATTCAATTTGAAATTTTGCATATCTTGCTTCAAGCCATTTAATCCTTAGTGCACAATTAGCATCCAGCCAATTACAAATCTGTTTTTCTGCTGTAATGTTAAAACTTACTTGCTACATATATTTCTTATTGTGTTAGGTAGAACATTGAATTATTGTCCAACTCACACACTGGGTGAACAAAAATTCATTAGTCCTATTATACAGCCACGCACTTAATCAATTATGTTACTATTCTCTCACGTCGATCAGCCGTCATTAATTGTTCTTTCATATCAAAGTGAAATGCATATGACAGCGAAAATGTTTTAACGTGTTGAGACACGACTTGATGGAAAAGGAAAAGCATTTAGCAACATTGACAATCATTTGAAATAAAGTGAAACACATCTGATACATGATAAAAAGTTAGTGAAAAACTTAGTAAATTATTTTTTATCGTTCACTTACGACAAATAAAAATTTTTAGTAATTTAGTTATAGATACGAACACAAACAATGAGCAGAAAGGAATCTAAAATTACGTTTTCTGTTGCCAACAGCGTACAGATGTCATTACTCACAGCGTATTTTACAAGTGTTTTTGTAGTAATTTTTTCATTTCTTTATTGTCTACTGAGTCTAGCCTGTATAAATACCCGCCAAAACCAATGTTTTCCATGAATGCAATACATCTTTACCGCGTCAAATTTTTAAAGTGGTTTATTTTCCAGGCATTTGTAGAAGTGAAATATTTTCAACCTGCTTTTGAATCTACTCAAAAAGCGTTATTCTCTAACAATGGTAAACAAACCCATCAATAAGATGTATGTTATAAAGAGAGGTATGAGATTAGGTTATTTTAAACGCTTCTTTAAAAACATACAATTAATATTTTAGATGGTCGTAAAGAACAGGTGCATCTGGATAAAATTACATCTAGGATTCAAAAATTATGTTATGGATTAAATATGGAATTTGTGGATCCTGTAAGTTTGATTTTCAATATTCATTTTCAAAACTAAATTACTCTACTTCGTTAGCTATCGATTACATTAAAAGTAATAAATGGGCTATACCCTGGTGTTACAACAGTTGAACTAGATACTTTAGCAGCAGAAACAGCTGCTATGATGACAATGGATCATCCGGACTATGCTATCCTTGCCGCAAGAATTGAAATATCAAACTTGCATAAAGAAACCAAAAAACAATTTACAGGTATAATCTGTATTTATACTTATTGCTATTTTTTTAAAAAATGTGGTTTTATTTTGTAGATATCAATTAATTTAAAATATTAATTTCATTAACTAATATTGTGCAATTTTACAAAAATAGTACATATAAATAAATCTGTTACAGATGTTATTAATGCACTCTATAATATGGTAAATGAAAAAACTGGTAAAAGAACCCCAATAATATCTGATGAGAGTTATAAAATCATTATGGAAAATGCAGATCGACTAAACTCCTGTATTATTTATGATAGGGATTTTTCCTATAATTACTTTGGTTTCAAAACTTTAGAAAGATCGTATTTACTTAAGATTAATGGCAAAATTGTCGAAAGACCTCAGCATATGCTCATGCGTGTAGCTGTTGGTATTCATGGAAATGACATTGAAGCTGCTATTGAAACATACAATTACTTGTCAGAAAAATATTTTACTCATGCAAGTCCTACATTATTTGCTGCAGCAACTCCCAGACCTCAGTTGTCTTCATGTTTCTTGCTCATGATACCTGAAGATTCTTTCGAAGGAATATTTTCTTGCTTAGCACAATGTGCACAGATTTCAAAATCAGCTGGAGGTATAGGAATTAATGTTCACAATATAAGGGCAAGAGGTACTTACATTGCCGGTACTAATGGTACATCTAAGGGTCTGGTTCCAATATTGAGAGTATACAATAATACAGCGCATTACGTTGATCAAGGAGGTAATAAGAGACCGGGTGCATTTGCCATATACTTAGAACCATGGCATGCTGATATTTTTGACTTTTTAAATTTAAAAAAGAATACGGGAATTGAAGAAGCTCGAGCTAGAGATCTTTTCTATGCTTTGTGGATCCCAGATTTGTTCATGAAACGTGTTGAAGCCAATGCTACATGGTCATTAATGTGTCCTCACCAATGTCCCGGTCTTCCTGATTGTTGGGGTGAAGAATTTGAGAAATTGTATGAAAAATATGAATCCGAAAAAAAATACGTGTCTCAAGTGCCCGCGCAAAAATTATGGCAAGCTATCATAGCTTCTCAAGTTGAAACTGGTACACCATATATGTTATATAAAGACGCATGCAATAGAAAAAGCAACCAGCAAAATTTGGGAACAATCAGAAGTAGTAATTTATGTACAGAAATAGTAGAATATACTTCCAAAGATGAAATTGCTGTTTGTAATTTAGCATCAATTGCTGTTAATATGTTCGTTAAACCAGATAGGAAGACCTATGATTTTGAAGAATTAAAGCATGTCACTAAAATTGTCACCCGTAACTTGAATAAAATTATTGATGTGAATTATTACCCAGTGCCTGAAAGTAGAAATTCAAATATGAGGCACAGACCAATTGGAATTGGTATTCAAGGACTGGCAGATGCATTTATATTGTTACGTCTACCCTTTGATAGTGAAGAAGCATCTAAACTAAACAGGCAAATTTTTGAAACACTTTACTATGGTGCATTGGAAGCCAGTTGCGAGTTGGCCGAAGTCGAAGGTCCCTATTCAACTTATGAAGGCTCTCCTGTCAGTAAAGGTATATTACAATATGATATGTGGAACGTAACCCCCACAGATTTATGGAGTTGGGCAGATTTAAAAGCGAAAATAGCAAAGCACGGTGTAAGAAATTCACTACTATTGGCCCCAATGCCCACAGCATCTACAGCTCAAATTTTAGGAAACAATGAATCATTCGAGCCTTACACATCCAACATTTATACCAGACGCGTATTATCCGGAGAATTTCAAGTTGTCAACCATCACTTATTAAAAGATTTAACTGAAAGAGGATTATGGGACGATGATATGAAAAATCAAATTATTGCTAATTGTGGCTCTATACAAAACATACCGGGAATACCCGATGATCTCAAGAAAATTTACAAAACAGTGTGGGAGATCTCGAATAAAGTCATTTTAAATCAAGCAGCTGAACGCGGCGCATTCATAGATCAAAGTCAGTCGTTAAATATCCACGTTGAGAGGCCTACTTATGCCGTGCTAACGTCTATACATTTCTACGGTTGGAGAAAAGGACTCAAAACAGGAATGTACTACTTAAGAACCAAACCGGCGGCGAAACCTATTCAGTTTACGGTGGATAAAAGTAAACTTTTAGTCAAAAATACAGAACACCACAAAAAAGAAGTATGCCTACAAAATGGTAATTATAGCAACGGGCATGTTGAAGAAACCCATGATGAAGTAAAAAGCGAAAACGACGAAATGTCTGCCCTGACTTGTTCACGTGAAAATCCCGGTAATTGCGAAATGTGTGGAGCATAAATCTGATTTTTCCTATTAATTAAGCTACTTAAGATGTAAACTAATATTTTAAGTTGTATACTTAGTTAAGGTATTTAAGATGTTGAATCAATATTTTAAATTATTCAATTAAATGTCTGTTGTGTCCTTCATCTATGTTAATTTTTTTATATTAATTTAGATGTTTTCCTTAAAATGTTACCTTTTTAATTCATTTTGAAGAAATTTAAATAACAAGCTCTCGATAAATTCTTTGTTGAGTTTATTTTTTAGATTATTTTCATATATCTTGCTTATAGGGCAATTCGGCCATTTTTGGCATTGCAACAATTACAATCAATTAAGTATTTGACTTAAGTAAAAGATAGGATTTAAGTATTTTTCTAATCATTTCATATAGTCACTTGAATTACTGTAATGTGTGTATTTATCTGAAGAAATAAATAAAATCCGATTATGGCACATATTTTGTTTTTTTTTTGTATTTGTGTTTATCTTTTCCTAATATTAAAAGTATTATTGAATATCGGAGTGATTATTACTGATTGTACTTTTGTTCTTTCTATCTTGTAAATTTAATTAAAATAAAAATACACAAATGTCGAAAACTGTTTTATTAATACACAACCCTATTTTTTGTTTATTTAGGTTTACTTCTGTTTATGTAAACTTGTCTTCAATGTAATTTAGGAATACATAGAAATTTGTTTGAAACATTTCCTTTAACACTAAAATATATTAACAGATAAACATTTAGTGTGCAATGCACTTAGTAACAATTCAAGTTGCTCTTAAAGATGTGTGCAGTGTATACGAAATACATCTACCCGGTCTTTTAGAATTAAACATTTACGAAAAAGTAAGATGTTTTATATCAATAATTTATCTGCTGATGACAACCTTGTAGTCGAAATGCGTATACAGAATACGAACATTACTTTGGAAAGGGGTTTTGTTTTACCTTTTTTGATTAATAACACTATACTTAAAACAAAACATAAAATAAATTCTAATAAAACGTTAATCTAAAACATAAATGTCATAACAACACAAAATTGTGACTTCAGACTTTTGCTCGACGCCAGGGTGTTGACCAAATTAATTTGTTTACAAAATCGATCGTTAATATTGGCTGATTTTTTAAGTTTCCAGCTACATTTGTAGCATTCATATAGCGACACCTAGTTATCGCTAAGAATTGAGTCGGACGTAACTCAATCAACCAATTACATTCTTTCCAATTTTTGTCATTAAAGATAATATACTCCGACGTCATTGGATAATGGAGGTACATGTGATTTTATTTACGAACGACAATGACAATCTTTTTAAATGTCTCCTATGTTTTGACAGAATATTCAACCTTTTAGTTTCCACTTCGTTGCATAAATCCATAAACTAAAAAAATAATTTTAAACATAATTAAATATTTTTCCGAATCAAATTTTATGTTAGTTCCCTAATAAATATCCACAACACTTTAAAAAACATTAATAAACAAACTCTACATAAATTATATTTGGCGCGTGAATATAGTAATTTTTATATTAATTTATTACCCATACTGTATAAATACCCGCCAAAACCTTCGTTTTCTTTGAACGTCTGTGATATATGTAACGCATTTTTACCGCACAAAGTTCTTAATGCAAGATCAACCTATATTCTAACATTTGCAGAAGTGTGATATTTTCTACCTGCTTTTGTAATTACCCCAAAAATAGCAACAATGGTAAACAAACCTATTAACAAGATGTATGTCATAAAACGAGGTAAGAGTTTAGGTTATTTTTAAATACTTGCTGAAAGAAATACTATCAATATTTTAGATGGTCGTAAAGAAAAGGTGCATTTAGATAAAATTACATCTAGGATTCAAAAATTATGTTACGGATTAAATATGGAATTTGTGGATCCAGTAAGTTTACTTTACAGTGTACATTTTCCAAAACTAAATTACTGTACTTCGTTAGCTATCTATTACATTAAAAGTAATAAATGGACTATACCCTGGCGTTACAACAGTTGAACTAGATACTTTAGCAGCAGAAACAGCTGCTATGATGACAATGGATCATCCAGATTATGCTATTCTTGCCGCAAGAATTGAAATATCCAACTTGCATAAAGAAACTAAAAAACAATTTACAGGTATAGTCTAAATTGCTAACGTTTTTAAAAACTATTTTATAGATATCATTAATTAATTTTAAATATTAATGTTCACTAAATAATATGCAATGTAAATAAAATAGTAAATATAGGCAATTTCATTAGCGTATGTTTTACAGATGTTATTGATGCACTTTATAATATGGTAAATGAACAAACTGGTAAAAGAACTCCAATGATATCTGATGAGAGTTATAAAATCATTATGGAAAATGCAGATCGACTAAACTCCTGTATCATTTATGACAGGGATTTTTCCTATAATTACTTTGGTTTCAAAACATTGGAAGTATCATATTTACTTAGAATTAATGGTAAAATCGTTGAAAGACCTCAGCATATGCTCATGCGTGTAGCTGTGGGTATTCATGGAAGTGATATTGATGCTGCTATTGAAACATACAATTACTTGTCAGAAAAATATTTTACTCATGCAAGTTCCACATTATTTTCTGCAGCAACGCCCACACCACAATTATCTTCTTGTTTCTTGCTCATGATGCCTGAAGATTCTATAGAAGGAATTTTTGCTTGCACAGCACAATGTGCCTATATATCAATGTCAACTGGTGGTATTGGTATTAATGTTCATAATATAAGAGCAAAAGGCACCTATATTGCTGGCACTAATGGTATATCTAATGGTCTAGTTCCAATGTTGAGAGTATTCAATAATACAGCACTTTGTGTTGACGAAAGAACATGTAAGAGACCTGGTGCATTTGCCATATACTTAGAACCATGGCATGCTGATATTTTTGATTTTTTAAATTTAAAAAAGAATACAGGAACCGAAGTAGCTCGAGCTAGAGATCTTTTCTATGCATTGTGGATCCCAGATTTGTTTATGAAACGTGTCGAAACTAATGGTACATGGTCATTAATGTGCCCCCATCAATGCCCTGGTCTTCCTGATTGTTGGGGTGAAAAATTTGAAAAATTGTATGAAAAATATGAATCTGAGAAAAAATACGTGTCTCAAGTGCCTGCGCAAAAACTATGGCAAGCTATTATAGCTTCTCAAATTGAAAATGGTACACCATATATGTTATATAAAGACGCATGCAATAGAAAAAGCAACCAGCAAAATATGGGAACAATCAGAAGTAGTAATTTATGTACAGAAATAATAGAATATACTTCCAAAGATGAAGCTGCTGTTTGTAATTTGGCATCGATTGCTGTTAATATGTTTGTTAAACCAGATAGGAAGACCTATGATTTTGAAGAATTAAAGCTTGTCACTAAAATTGTCACCCGTAACTTGAATAAAATTATTGATGTGAATTATTACCCAGTGCCTGAAAGTAGAAATTCAAATATGAAACACAGACCAATTGGAATTGGTATTCAAGGATTAGCAGATGCATTTATACTGTTACGACTACCCTTTGATAGTGAAGAAGCATCAAAACTAAACAAGCAAATTTTTGAAACACTTTATTATGGTGCATTGGAAGCCAGTTGCGAGTTGGCCGAAGTCGAAGGTCCCTATTCAACTTATGAAGGTTCTCCCGTCAGTAAAGGTATATTACAATATGATATGTGGAATGTAACCCCCACAGACTTATGGAATTGGGCAGATTTAAAAGCGAAAATAGTAAAACATGGTGTAAGAAATTCATTACTTTTAGCATCAATGCCTACGGCATCTACATCTCAGATTTTGGGTAACAGTAAGTCATTTGAGCCTTACACATCGAACATTTATACCAGACGCGTAGTATCGGGAGAATTTCAAATTGTCAATCATCACTTATTAAAAGATTTAACTGAAAGAGGATTGTGGGACGATAATATGAAAAATCAAATTATCGCTAATTGCGGGTCGATACAAAACATACCGGGAATACCCGATGATCTCAAGAAAATTTACAAAACAGTGTGGGAGATCTCGAATAAAGTCATTTTAAATCAAGCAGCTGAACGCGGTGCATTCATAGATCAAAGCCAGTCGTTAAATATCCACGTTGAGAAGCCTACTTATGCTGTGTTATCATCTATACATTTCTATGGTTGGAGAAAAGGCCTTAAAACGGGAATGTACTACTTAAGAACCAAATCGGCGACAAAACCTATTCACTTTATGGTGGATAAAAGTAAACTTCCAGTCGAAAATACAGAAGAACACGACAAAAAAGAAGTATGTCTACAAAACGGTAATTATAGCAATGGGCATGTTGAAGAAACCCATGATGTAGTAAAAAGCGAAAACGATGAAATGTCCGCCCTGACTTGTTCACGTGAAAACCCTGGTAATTGCGAAATGTGTGGAGCATAAGTCTGATTTTTGCCGTTGGTTAAGAGATTTAAGATGTAAACCAATATTTTAAGTTATACAATCTGATCTGTATTTCATTTACGTTAAGTTTTTATATTAGATTAGATCTCTCGCTTAAAATATTACTTTTTTGATATATTTTGAAGAGGTTTAAATAACTCCAGTAAATTTTCTTAGATTATTTTAATTATTTCTTCCCTATAAAGGACGAGGAACCCATGATTTAATAAGAAGCGAAAGTGATGTCCTGCCCCAATGTGTTCACTTAAAAATCTCGGTAATTGCGAAATGTGTGGAGCATAAATCTGATTTTTTCTATTAATTAAGCTACTTAAGATTTAAATTAATATTTTAAGTTAAATAATTTTACTTGAAGGTCTGATTTCTGATTCTTTTATATCAAGTTTTACATTAGATTAGATCTTTGTCATAATATCTTACTTTTTAATTAGTTTCGTAGAAGTTTAAGTAATACGCCCACTCAATTTTTTGATGGGTTCATTTTCTTAGATTGCTTTTATAATTTCTTTCCTATACAGGGGCAATTCGGCCACTTTTTGGCATCTGCGTGATTAATAATTATACAATTAATTATGTATTCGATAAGAGATTAGATATCAAAATATTTTTCTAAAAAATAGATTCCATGAAATCGCTCGAATAACTGTTGCTTGAACATTTATCTGAAAAATTGATTGAAACCAAATAGCTCATACAATGTTATATATTTTAAATGTTTTCTATACTTATATTTTATCTTTTCTTTTCCTATTATTGAATAACAAAATGATTATTTCTTATTGTATTATTGTTATTTCAATTTTGTAATTGAATCAAAATAAAAACACAAATATTGAAAATAGTTTTATTTATTTGCTATTATTAATATACCACCCTAATTTTTGTAAAGGTTTGCAATTGTTTAAGTAAACTTGTCTTCAATGTAATTTACAGATATAGAAATACTTTGAACTGAAAATGCAGTTGGCACTAGAAGAAACATGAATAGTCAATATTGAATATTTAGTATAGTTTCACAAAGAACTTTATTGTAACCTAACAATGTTGATTCAGGTTTTATCCATATTCTATTTTTACTATTTATAGAAATGCGGTTGAGACTGTTTTAATTATTCAATATAATATAGCATTTATAACATTAAATAAATATAATACCTGTAAAGTCTATATACAGTTGGCATCAAATACTTTATTTGCTCTACAGAAAAAACATGTATAAGTGCTTAATAATATTAAACTAAACTAAATCCTAGAAAAAAAGGTTTACAAGATAAACTTCCTACCACAAAATTCTGAACAATTGTACATGAAACATGGAAAAGAATTAGTTCTGTTAATTCAATTAATTTATTAGTAAATTCAGTGCCATGTAGACTCCAGCAACGGAATGTAATGATGGAAACAGAACTACAATAAAATATTGGCAAGATTGTATCGTGTCTCTCCATTTTATTAATGTTTTAGTGGATATAAATACTATTCTTAAAATGTGTCAAATCAAAATATGAATATGAAATCGGTTTCACATGTTAATACAAACATTTTATAAGGCTTGTTCTGTTTTTATATGGAACCAACTGTGGTTCTAGAAATTCAAGTCATTTAAATGGGACTAAAAATATATTGTGCTACAATTTTAAAATAGAAGGCATTAATATTCATTGCCAAGGCAGTATATTTGGTGTTTAGTATTAAATATTTACATCAACATGATTTGATAATATAAAAATAAAATTACAATAAAAGAGAGCGATTCCATGATTAATACCATATTTTTTCTTTTGTATAAGATAGATAGAATTATATTGTCATATTGACGAATACAAACAACTGTCGAAGAAAAAATAAATTATAGAGATACAATATTTCTTTGGCAGTCAGTATTGAAATATATATAGAGCGGTCAGAAATTCACGGATAATCGTCAGGTAGGACGAATCTATGATTAATTCGACAATCTTAATATCGAAATGTTGAATAGTCATTAATTCAACCATATAAATTGCTTAAAGTGTGAATTTGGAAACATGGTATAAATCAGTAGGAATAATATGACAAAATACTAGTTGTGTTTAAGTCTAATGAAAATAATAATGACAACGTAAATGCTGAAACTGGTAGCCATTCGTTTGAAGACAAAGCTGTAGTCTTTGTGGAATTGAATTTAGGACGCGTTGTAACATATCTGGGGTAGTTAATTGCACTGTCGTGTTAATTCCATTTATTACTTCCTGTTAATTAATTGGAAGCGTCACATGAACTTTTTCCTCCAAGAAAGTCAAGGGGATTCATATAAAATTGTAAGCTATGATACTGATCATTTTGCTTCCCGATCCACCTATCTAGAAGACGTTCGTTCAACCATCCTCTTATAATTCTTGCATTATAAGCTGGTGTACTATCGTGCATGTAATACAGGTTGGTTCTGACTTTTAATGAAACATTAATCAATACTTCCTCTAACACATTTACCCATTCATTTGTATTTAGTCTATTCGGAAGAAATATTGGTCCCACAATTTGAAAGTTTAAGATGTCTCCCAAATATTCAGAAAAGTTTCTTTGATGTCTAAATTCTCAAATAACTAGAATTTTTCATCTGCCCAAAAACGAAAAATGTGACTGTTGAAAACACCATCTCTTTTGAACATATATTCGTCACGCGATAAAAATTCAATATTCAAAATGTTTGGATATTGAATTTTGTTAGAATTGTGTTGCGAAACATTATTTTTTGCAAATTGTCATTTTCGTATAATGGTTGTACATTTGAAACATAAAACGGTCTGAAAAGGCTTTCCGTAAGCACTGAAGGAACTGTTGTCTTACTTGGAATGTTCATTTCCTGGGCTATTTGTCTAGAGTTGAAGGTAGGATCCTGATGAACAATATCCAAAATTCCTGCTTCACTTTGGATCATGTGAGAATGATGTCTTGGTCTATCTGCAACACGTTGACTGAGAACAAATGTTCCTGTTTCAAGAAGTTGCTGATCCAATCTTCTAAATATATATCGGCAGATAGATGGTGCCGGTGTGAGAGTATCGTGTTTCATATTCGTCTTTTGCTAAGTGTGCATTTCCATTGCAAAACCCAAAAACCATATACATATCAGCATATTCGATAAAAGTGTACATTAGAATTTGCTTCAGATACTACAAAAATGAGGCAAGTAATGGAAGCGAAAATAATGAACGTTAAACTGACAAACTTTGAGTTTGACAAATAATTATTTTTAAATTACAGACATTATTTCGGGCCAAAGTTGCCATGTGTACTTTAAGATAAAAAAGCTGCGAAGAAATGTTTAATAAGGTAAAATATTGGCATAATTTTATTTTTCAGTAAAAAACTGAGGTTTTACACGGAAATTTAATATATTTTTTGTTACATATTTTCAACACTTATGGTCTCATGTATCTTAATGACTGACGATATTTTTCTGTATTAGGATTGTCGACTTGGAGTTAATCATAGAGTTGTGCTACCTGATGATTATCCGTAAAATTCTAGCCATTGTATATAATGCATTTTGCTACTTTCTTGTAATCTTTAAATTGTGCATTAAAGATATTAATAGAGTTGACATAAAACTTTAAAAACAAACTCATAAAAATTAATCTGTTATGTACAAAACACACGTGCTATTAATATACACTTAAAAATACTATTTTTTTACCTGTTATTTTCTAAAATTGAGATGCTGTATCCAGTTTTCTTATTTTTTAGAAAATATGTGGTTTAAATAATGGGGTACAAATATGTGACTCAACTTTTCCAAATTTATAAGAAAATGAAAAAAATATATAATTTGTTTCATTTCTGAAAATACAAAAGGCAATAGTTAATTATATAATCATTCTTTTTGTTAATTGTTAATAAATGTCAAAAGTATACTTATGTTTTCATAAACTTTTCAATTAATAATTGCTCAATGTGATTTAATTGTCTTCTTCTATCTTTTCGTTACTCTCTCACTTCTTTTTTTTGTAAGTTAATCCTTTTTATATAATTACTATTGACTATTACAATTACAATATTGGATATCACAATGTCAGTCGTCAAGGCATATTTCATGTTTTTTCGCCAATTTATATGAAGTTTGAAACATTGGTCCATGCCCAGGTATAATATAATCAGCATATTTTATTATTTCATTTCGATGTTTTTCTTGCAGTTCAACACTATCCACACCTAAATCTCGCCAAATTCCTTCATCATCTTTATTTTCGAACAAGTCACCAGTTATAGCATATATTCCACTCTCTGTCGATACAATTACAGATACGTCTTGCATGGTGTGACCAGGAGTAGGAACAACGCGTACACCAATATCAATAATAAATGGTTCACCAGAACAAAAATTGTAATTATAATAATGATCCCTTTTTGATATACTGTATCCCACTATATGCGTATTAGCATTTTGAAACAGATAATTGCAGCCTATGTGATCAGAATGTCCATGTGTACAAATAACATAGTTAATATCATCACATGTTAATCCATGCTTCTGTAATGCACTTTTAATTTTTGAACCATCCCATGCAGTCATAGTATCAACAATTATGTTCATTTCACCTTTAATCAGTGTACAAGTGCAATTGCTAATAGAACCTAATTCAGTATTTCTAGAATATCCATCGAATAACACAAACACTTCATACTTCTTCTTTAGTGAATCCATTATGATTGTAAATTTTAATAAATTATTGGTGTGTAAAAAAAGCATTATTTTAATTGCATACTTTTATAATGTATTTTACTCACTCATATAGTAACTGTATCGACAAATAAAACAAATTATGCTATTAGAAAATCATGTATTATTACTTTATATATAAAATTACAAACAACCATGTAGATCTGTTTTTTTATGGATTGATTGTAATCATAGATAAATCATTTCACTATTCATATTTAGCGGTTTTACTATAATCAGAGTGAACAATATAATAACAACTAATGTAACTAGATTATAACCTCTACTTTTTCAACGATCCTTTTTGAATAGGCAACCGTTCGCCTCCACGTGTTTGTTTATGCTTTCGGAGAAAATATAGATTTTATTGATTATATTAAATACAGGTGAACATTATAATTGTTTAATGAGAATATAAAAATATCTAATTGTTTGTTTTCAGTTTAAAATGGCCAAAGCTAAAGGAGATAAAAAAGGTAAATCTGCCATTAATGAAGTTGTAACTCGTGAATACACAATAAACCTTCACAAAAGGTTACACGGAATCGGATTTAAAAAGAGAGCTCCGCGTGCAATTAAAGAAGTTCGCAAGTTTGCAGAGAAACAAATGGGCACTCCAGATGTGAGAATTGACACACGTCTTAATAAGCAATTATGGTCTAAGGGCATCAGGTATAGAATAATTACCTATCTATATTTAACTTTTTTAAATATTAATCATTTTCAGAAACGTTCCCTTCAGAATTAGAGTAAGATTATCTAGAAGAAGAAATGACGATGAAGACTCAGCTAACAAGTTATTTACTTTGGTAACTTACGTACCTGTTGGCACATTTAAGGGGCTACAGACCGAAAATGTGGATGCTAGCCAGGAGTAAAGTTTATTTTGTATTCTTGATTAAAAAAATAAATCTATTTAAAAGATTGTGTTTTATTAAAATTTATTTTGCCGAATTGAATATATGGATTAAAACAAAGGTTGATTTTATTTCAAAACAAATATTAAAGTTTCTTGGAGAGCTCAAATAACTAGTTCTTAAATGTTATTTTATAACAACAAAGATTGAAAATCATTAATTGGTGTACAACTACTGCAGAACAGTAAACGAATTAGAAAATTGTGATTCAATTTAAAGATAATTTACTGATGAACTCATGTCTTTTATAGACGGGTAAACAATCTACATAAAATTTCAATCATTTCCATGTTGATCTAGATGAAGGATGGTGATTTTTTAAAAATATGTCGACCAAAAAATGGTTTATTGTATGTTTAATATTTATATTATAGTTTTAAAGTAGAAGTATAAATGCATTTGAAAGTACCGCTTTTTTAATTCATTGTATATTACAAGTGAGTATGCAAAATATGTAAATATTGAGTAATTTCATGTCCCCTTTGTTTTTTTACTATGCGCTCTTTGTGGTAATTCCGTACATCAAAGATGTCATTACCAGTAAGATTGTCGGAATTGATTAATTCGGACAATTTTGATAATGACGTTTTTGATTTATGAGATTATCACAAACATAAATAAGGTGGATAAAGTAAATGTAAATTAGTCCCGTTGCTACGTTCAGGTCGTAAAATACTATAAGTACTTTATACATTGTCTCAGAGTTAAAGGTGATTCAAATACTGCGCCAAAATAGTATATGTTTTTAAGAAATTTCATTGATTCTTGAACAGGCATATTTAATATGTAAAAATAAATACTAGATATCCGCTATTTTTCATAACCTGTAAACGTTTAATTACAATTTTGCATTTATTTACTATTTCTTGTTCATGATTACGTTCCAAAAATATTGAGTATAATGCAGAAATGTGCTGAATTATTGCATCTAGTACCTCTTCGCCAGGAACAATATATGTAACTGATCAAATGGCAGCTGCTCCAAATAGAACTGTATTGACACAGATTAGACTATAACCAAATGCGACACTCTCTGTCGGTACTTTTGAGCCAAAGTAAACGCTAGTTACAGAATTTGTGATGCTCATTTTGCTGAAGATTGCCATATTCCAGAGCCATGCAAAACCTTGACAGGATTAAAAGCCGGAAGCCTTCCATCATTACATTTACAAAGTATGTTTTACAGCTCAATATTTGAAAAAATTTAAAAAATATCTTTATTTTAGGTTTTACTGAAGCTACTGCAGAAACAACCACATTAGTTAGTTCATCATCAATGCAATCACTCAGTATGCATATTTGATGTTTAATAGTTTTTTGTTGACATTTGTCAAGCCTTTTATATATTGTAGGTTATACAGAGGTCGATATTAGAGGAAATTCTTTCGACAGTCCCTTACCAGGTACATCCTCATTAGAAATTCTTGGTACGTATATTTGGTACTTCCATTCAAATAATTATTAAAAATTTATCTTACAAAATGTTGCGAAGCTTTCAGAATAGAGTAATATAATTTAGTATTGTTTTTTGTTTATTTTAGATATGGGAGAAAGAATAACGAAGACACCACCTGATGCTACTACTTGTAGAGAAGATAATTTTTCTGAAGTTACTGCAGTATCAATTGCATTAGCTAGTTTATCATCACCATGTTTGCCATGTTCCAAATTTGCAAAGTGTTTTACGTAATAAACTACTTAAATATTTTAGTTTTACAATTTTTCATTGTGAAAAACATAATTTAAAACTATTCTTTTTGAACTTCACAATAAATTTTTTTATTCACACATGGATCAAACAAACTAATAGTATTTTAAAAGGTCAGTGTAATGCACCTAATAAATTAAGTGGTATTAGAAAAATTGCATATGCTAAATTTCTCAGAAATAAAAATAAACAAAAGAAAATAGTTGGATTAAAACAGCTTACTTCTTAAAATATCTACATTAATTATTATTAAAATATCTACATTAAGATTTGTCCTATAATAATAATTGTAATCTCAAGATTACTTGTTTAAAATTTATATACTTTAGGTATAATTGATTTGTTTGAATAATTTGTTATAAGTTCATATCATTATATAAAATACGTAAAGGAACGTGAAGAACATGAAGATGTCAATGATATTTACTTAAATATTTTTTTGTATTACAGATACATCAGTGCGCTATTATTGTATTTGCCATGAAATATTTTTTGTATAATATTAAATATATTCTTTACATTTTTATAAATACATGATCTTGTTCTTTACCACAGATACCAAATAAGACTGTGTCAGTAATATTTGAAATGTATTTGATAATGGCTTTTTCAACAATGTGTTGAAATAAAAAATACAAATTTTATGTAAATCAAAGTTCGGGAAGACAAATAAATGTCAAAAATATAATCTGTTGATATTATTATAATATACATATATATATATATATATATACATATATATTGGCTTGAAAAAGATATTGTCAAAACAGCAAATATTTTTGAAAATAACTACCTGATTTTATTTTGTTTATGTGTTATAACAAAGAATGTTTTAATATTTTATATAAATGCACAAATTAATTTGCATACTATGTTACATGCTTAATTTATGTTGTACTTCTATATAATATAAATTAATGTATGTAAAATAGTAAGCAAATTAATTTTTGATTTGAAAATAAATTAATATATAGTGTACTATAGTTGTAAGGGATAACATAGATGGCGCTGGTTATCATTTCAATAACTTGTTCATTACACCAGGTCATGATGGCGCTGTAATCAGAGTTGAAACATACTGAAAGAGTTGCCCACTATAGTTATTTCTTATCTATGGGCGTGGTCATATCATTGTGAGCTCAACTGAAATAATTTTGGCACAAATAAAAAACGTGGTTAAAGTAGTAAAATGAATGTGGGGCTTAGATGGATTAATGGATGATATTGTGGAACTATTTATTATGTATGTTTGGAACAGTGGCAGTGAAAATGATTCTTATTATCCAGCACAAGTGAAACTGATTAGATTATGCCACTAATATTTCAATGTTTATAATCTTTGTTGTATTTTCAATGTATTTTTATAATAAATTTTACAACAGTTGTTTACATTTTGCTTTAAATTTCACAAATAAATTTTACATGAATATCAATAATTTATGATTTACAAATATATTACTTTCCTATTGAAAAGAAAATTTCATGAAATTTGTATAAGCTGGAGTTTACTAGAAGTAGGTTTTGTCAAGAATTATATTTAATCTTAATTTTGGATAGATTGTACGTAAAAGTCTAAAAGTAACTTTTGTACAATCATAATTCTATTGAAATAATTTCTTTTCAGAACAAATAAAATTTAATACTGACAAACTTAAATTTACAATTGTTTACGTTTAACTTTTATGGTAAGATATTTTTAAGCTGGGATATTTAAATTACTCATTTGAAAACCAGGTAAGCAAAATGTACAGTGTTGAAAGAAGGGTGACGAATATATTCTATTATTAAAACAAAAAGGATATAACAAATTAATGAAATTTTTAGTTTACTATAAAAGAAAATATATTTAAAAACATTTTACAAGGTTTCATTCATTTTTTATTATGTAAAATATAAACAAGGGGAATGTTTAATACATATGAGCAAGACTGTATACATAATACTATTGCACACGGAAGTTGGGCCAAGCAGAAAACCTTTTGCAACTTATGACATCGCCTTGAGAATCTGTTTTAAATCTCAAGTTGTGAAACAAACACAATAGGAGGATCAGAAAAATTGACCCTACTTCGAAGTAATAGTACTAGAATACACTCCAAAACCAATGAAATAATGAATGAAATAATTGAGAAACTTATTAGTAGAATGTCGTGTTTTTCAAGCAGTACTGAATTCAAATGGAGGATTTTTCGACGAAAAACGACTTATAATTAATAAAAGGTTTTTAACTATTTCATTATTATTATATACATTTGGGATAATATATACTATTTCGTAATTTCATTTCATGCGTATTATTTATTTTTTCCCTTTGGTCAAACTTCCATGAGCGACAGTATACACTGCAGGCCATAAGTTTGGAATCAGTTCCAGTAAATTCATAAAAATTAAAATTTATCTATGTTACGTTCGTATTACTTTGATATAAGTACAAAGGATTATTCTTAAGTGCATTATAAAGCTTTACATAAAAGATGTAGTTTTAAATGCATTAATAGTTGGAAAATAACCAGAGATTAAGGAAACTCTGCGTGCGGTATTATTTATTCGAGCAGGTAATATTTCTGCATAATGAACGATTACCTGGAATGGACAAATTTTATTGCAGACCCTTCCGCATAAACCTTTTGTAATTACATTTAGTTTTTATATTTATAAGTATTTATACATTTTGAAGTAATGAGAATATTTTAGTTGCTTCGTATCATTTAAAGTGTGTAGACACATAAAAGTGTGTAGAATCAGTAAACATCGTTTGATTATGGCGAAGAGAAAGCAGATATCGCTAGAAAAACGTGTAGAAATTATTAGTCATCATAATCGGGGAGATTCTATACGGGATATCGCGAAAAGAATGAAGATATCGTACAAAGGTGTACAAAATACAATTAAAAGATACCAGTCTACTGGAGGGTATACGGACAGAAAACGATCAGGAAGACCAAAAATTACAACTCCTGCAGAAGATCAGACAATTATATTGACGTCGAAAAGAGATAGAAGATTAACGGCCTCGCAAATCCGCGGTGAGTTTAACAGGGAGCGTGAAACTCGGATCTCTTTAACCACTGTAAAAAGGCGGCTCAGAGCGGCTGGACTGATGGGACGTGTAGCAGTTCGCAAACCGCTTCTACGTCCGCAAAATAAAATAAAAAGGCTACAATGGGCTAAGTTACACAAAGATTGGACAATAGAACAGTGGGAAAAAGTACTATGGACCGACGAATCAAAGTACGAGGTCTTCGGTTCCAGATGTCGGATATTTGTAAGAAGAACTGCTACGGAAAAAATGTTACCGCAATGTGTGGTGCCCACGGTAAAACATGGTGGCGGTTCTGTAATGGTTTGGGGATGTTTTTCTTCGGCTGGTGTAGGAGATCTGGTGAAAATCGACGAAGTTTTGAAAAAGGAGGGTTACAGACAGATTCTCGAACACAACGCTGTGCCCTCCGGTCTGAGATTACTTGGAGAAAACTTTATATTCATGCAAGACAACGACCCGAAACATTCTTCTCATTTATGTAGAGGATATCTCCAACAACAGGAAGCTGACGGTGTTTTACCTCAATCCAATAGAGCTGTTATGGGAAGAATTGGATAGAAAAGTGCGTGAAAAGTGTCCGACAATACAAGATTCTTGGGCAAATATACCCAATGAAACCCTTACAAAATTAGTGTCTCGTTTACCGCGATTGTGTGCTGCCGTCATTAAAGCAAAAGGAGGGTATTTCGATGAAAAGTCCGTTTAGTTGATAATAAAAATAAGTGGATGTAAATAAATAAAATTTGCTTTTTTTCCTGCTTATTTTATAATAAAACGTTTTGGTATATTAATATTGTTTTATTTTTACAATGTTTGTTAAAGCCACTACAATATTTTCATTATATTCAGAAGTGATTCCTAACTTATGCAAGTGATTCCAATCTTATGGCCTGCAGTGTATATAGGACGAAAGAACAGGTTGGATTGTTGGATGGTGCTGTTATAATAAGGCAAAAATATATAATGCCGTTGATAATATTGTATTTAATTTATTAATTTAATGTATTAGGATAACATTGTGTGTCTTAACATCAAATACATACAGATATATAATTTTCTACAATATATTAGTTTCTAAAGCAAATAATTAAGACTAAACCATAAATACCCAGGTGCACTACTTATATTCATTCTAAATTGCAAAAAATCATAAAAATCACATACAACGAAATCACTTAAAAAAAATCAATTTCACGATTTGGTCATTGTATTCTAATTTATCCCTAAATTTCACTAGTGTTGGAATATCTTGTAAAAAGAAAAAAAAATGCCGACTTTCCACGAATAATACGAATATAAATTGCAAATTTACTAGGAGGATTGAAATTAAAATGTTTTAATAAAGGTTCGGTAATTTCATAATAGAAAATTCTTACTGCACAATCCGTTCAGTTTAATTACATGATATAAAAACAAATTTTCTTTTAAAGAGACAAATACCACCTAATTTAAATGGAATCCTTTTTCTTTAGTAGCCGCTAAGAGTCTCTGTCTTAAAATCTCCTCCGTGGGATAGTCCGGTAACTTTAAGTAATGGACGCACGTGTTCACCGATGGATAGGAACCCTCGCCAGCATCTACTTTTCTCACTACAGTTAGACGGGGGTACAAATTCGCTAAGCCGCCCGGGGGCAGAGAGCTGCATCCCGTTGTGAATTGAAGGAACGCCTTTCTTTCTTCGGGTGTCATATCTAATAGGACATTTACAAACCGTAAAAATCCAGGACTGAAACAAAAGGAAATTGTGTGTAATAATAACTATAATATAAGAAACAAAATATAAATGAAATTACAGGCAAATTTTGTTGGAGGCTGTGGTTAATTGAATTAATCAAAAAGAGGAAAACCCCTTAACACAGGTATGGGCAACCTTTGACATGTTATGGGCCAAATTTTAATGTGCAAATACGTCCGCGGGCCGCGTTTAAAAGTAGTGTTCATAATTTTTAGCGATAGATATCAGATATGAAATAATACGACAATGTCTCGCGGGCCGGTTGTTGCCCACATATGCCTTAATACATCAATGTTCGTACTCTGTACACGTATTTCGACAACTAAGTTTTAAGTACACGCATTTTGCCAAAACCAAACACACTGGAGTTCACAAGAAACCTATAATTTTAAGTACTGCGCAACTAGGGACGATATTGTGATTAATAGTCTGCTGATGATGATACCTTAGTCGTCGAAATACTTACATACACAGTACAAACAGAGACGTGCAGGCATTGTCGATAGCTTGCATCATGTTAGTGATGCGAAGATGCCTTGCAAAGGTCGACTGTTAACTGTTAAATATATATAAAGTCGATGTATTGTAGGTTAAAAAAGAAAAACAAATAAAAAGGGGGAAAAATCCTCTGAAACTCCTTTAATATGAACTACGTGTTTTATTATTCTAACGGCTAAAAACCCAAACACAAAAGAAAAAAATTTAAAGAAAGAATAAAACGACCGACATATTTTAAAGAATGCATTATAAATATTGACTTGATCGTACTTAAGTTTTCTAGAGAAACATACGCTTTATAGGGCAGTGGAATTTCAACGCGAAATCATTAATAACAGTTTTTTCTGTAATCAGTTTCGTGAGTTTTAAAGTAGTGTTTAAGCTTTAAAAATACAAATTACGTTGGAGATTCTGGTTATGCAAATAGTTAAAAAGGTAAAAAAATCGCATTAATATTTGTTTACTACTAGATACGTGTTTCGACAACTAAGTTGTCATTTTCAGTAGTAAACACAGTGTTGAACATAGGCTTACAAACATTGAATATTTGTGTGGACATCTACTAGAAGGTTTTGTGGCTTTTACGTGTAGCTTTACTGTGAATCTGTTTTTATTGCTAAAGATGTCAACTTAATTGTCGAAATATATATCTGACAAGATACAAATATTGATGTGGTAATGAGATGTGTGTGCGTGGACATCTAATAGAGGGCTTTGTGATTTTTCCAAATAGCTTTTCTGTGAGTTCATGTTAAACACTGTTTACTACAATGTTTTCCTACTTGTTTCTCTCTTAACAACAGAGCAAGTGTTTACTCCTGGAAATAGCAAATTAGTTGCCGAAATACGAATCTAGTAGGATATAAATATCACGTGGCAAGGGTTTTTTAATTTCTTTTATTACTTAACAAACATTTAATTCCAAATTTGAAGTTTTGTTTTTTTTTTATATTCACAAATACATTTATAATTATTAATCTCTAATCAACGATTTCAGTTTTATATAATATGCCTCCTATCTTTACAACCAAATCCTGTTCGCATAATGAATGAGTACGAAGCGGAGTTTCAAAATTTTGATTGTAAGCCACGACAACTGTTTGGTCATACAATGCCTTCATCAAGCAGAAGAAGACTTGTGGTGAGTCCTAATCCACCTGTTAGTTTTTGCTATGAACGACCATATCATACTTTACTTTATTTTATTTGAGGAACGTTTACTAAAACTGATTCATTGCACATGTGATGAAATATACTATTCTATCCGAAGGCACTATACATTAGGATTTCATTTCGATTTTGTTAGTAAAAATTGAATAAGGTTCATTATTCAAACTAAATTCATCTTTCAATATTTTTTGTGCTGTTCTAATGTTTATTTCATAAGCTTCAATCTCTTCTATCTATTAAAGAACTAAAAATGCGACAAAACTTTCTAACAAGTCTAATCTAGTAGTGTATGTGCAATATATAGATTTTTTTGTAATATTTTTATTATTTATACTGGAGACAATAGATCCAATGTTACATGGAAGCTGTTGAATTGCGATTTCTATAAAAGTAATGAAGTTTTTCTCTGTCAATAAAATACATACCTATCTTTGGTGTACCCCAATTTCGGTTCGGTATAATTCAATAAATCGTCTCTAGTCCAATGTGGATTCTGGTCACCACACAGCATCACTCTCATTTCTTCCGGACTAAACGCTGCTAATTTTTCCATAGGAAACACCATCGAGAAACCTTTGAAAAACGCCTCTAATTGCCTAGCAATACCTTTATCTAAACAGAAGTTAGTAGTTAACTCGGAATAGTCTTCAAGATTCTCTATGTTGACTTCAATGTCCGCACCGTTAGGCACTAATTCCACAACAGAAAATCCAAACACATTAGAACTCGGCGCGTAGGTGAACGTTAGGGCGAGATCCTCCAGTAATACAGGACCAGAAGAGTGATTCAAGCATAAATTCTGTATTTGATGTGTTTTTGCTTCGACGGACAATGAATGGTCTTGCATGATTTTGTGCTTCTGCTTGACGAGATCTTGGATTTGCTTCAAGAACATGGCTCTTATGGGATCGATATCCGCCAAGTCATCCTGACTGAGTATTCCATTGTACCAAGGCTTCTTATCGTCCAAGTTTAATTTAGGCGGATCGAATTCCAGTTCCTTCTCACTCTCTTCCGAGATCAAACTTGATGTCATGATGTCTTCGTCGCCGGATTTCTTGAGACCGGCGAATCCGATTCTTTCGTTGACGGTATTTTGAATTTCGCCGTGGCACATCAACTTAAGAAAACTTTTCGATAACGGCAGATCAACGAGTCTATTATCTTGCAACACTTTAGCTAGAAAAACGCCAAAGAACCAGAAATATTTAACGGCAATATCACAAACTTCGGAATTTTGCGGAAGAGGAGCGGGAAATAATCCCGTAGGTCTTCGGACGTAATAACCGGGTGGTTTAACACCTTCACCTAAATCAAGTGTTTCTTGTAGTGTAACACCATCATCATCACATATCCACATGCATAGATCGCGTCTCTGTAGTTCCGCGGCCACGAGTGCGTAAAATTCTAATGTCGGTCCTAAACCGGTACCCTCTTCACCTTGAAATTCTACTTCTAATATTGATTTACGATCACAGTGTATTTTCATAACTTGCATAGCCCATTCTAATAAACTTTCACCTGAAATAACAAATGAACAATTATGTTTCAACGTTTCTCAAGAATCTAATGTAAAATACCTCTAGGCACTTTCACTCTCTCATGTTTAAGCCTTCCAACTCTAAATTCGTGCGGATCATCCCTTCTCGGTGACAATCCCGGGGTTCTCTGTCTTTCAATCGTAACGTCTCTTTGAGTTTGTAACCAAACAATACTTCTAGAAGCGCCGAACGCAGTACAATTAAAATACAGCTGACGTGTCTCGAACGGGAACAAGAACGGGCATGAATGATTTAATTCTTCGCACCAGGCAGGTAAACTGGAACTGGACAAAACTAAAGGATCCTGTATTTGTTGAAGGAGTTTATTTGTGATCTTTTTGCTGGTGAACTCTTCGGGTGTAATGGGTCGGATATTCTCTATTGTTTGGTTTAGGTCTGAGTCTTTAGTTGTGGTTATGACGAAAAGATGCCTCAGCAGTTGCAAAACGTCTTCTACTGTACAATTTGATACCGAAGGTGTGCCTGGAACTGGTGTGCTAGGTGATAGGGTGGTTCCTGCTACGGAACTGCTGCCACTTCTTGAAAATAGTGTTACTACTGGAGTTGATCGTCCTTCCTCTTCTAATCCACCATCTTCTTTTACTTCTCTATAGACGATTCTGTAAATAAAAATGATTTAACAAAGATTGTGCTGAAATGCAGTTTATTGATTCTAACAATTATGTATGTTTAAATGATATTTCCTATTTATTATTAATGAAAAACGCAGAAATTATTAATGCTTATGACTTTTTAAAGTTTAAGAACCAAAAGAAAATTACATTCGTTATTTTATAAAAATTTCTTCTAATAATCGAATAATAGATATTCTATTATGTACTTACATATATGTGGGTTCCCATATACGTCTTAATTTCTCTTGCCTTGATCCTAATTCCGTCAGTTGCACGAGTTCTTGGACAGCTTTGAATATTGTCCACGATGAATCATTTAACTCAACTTCGACATCCGGTATTCCGGGCAAGTTGGGCCCACGCAATACCAACTGCAATCGCGGTTGTGGAAGCAATTCATGTTCCAGGGTGGAACTGCTCTCTTCTTGTCCGGGCGGTGGTATTTCCAAATCCGTAGTTTGATTAACGTTAGTTCTACCGGGTCGTGGGTCAAACGCGGGTATAAGGGCGGAGAACTGTCTTTTAAGGACGAACTCGTCATCCCAGGATCTTCTTTTACTCGGTCTCGGTTCGTACACTTCCTCCTCCATGAAGGACAGGAGATTTCTGGATACCATAACTTCTTCGTAATCCGCATCATCCTCGTTTTCCTCGTCGTCGTTTTCATCCTCTTCACCCATATCTTCGTCGTCGTCCAATTCAGCTAGGAGCGTTGGGGCTCTACAAGATTCGAGGAAATCTTCAAGCGACACCTAAAGGCAAATATATTTAACTGTAGTTTGAGAGTGTCAGTTCATGTAAGGCAAGATTTAATCTGCATTAATAGATAAGACTTGGGCGACCGTCATGAAAAGTGACCAAATATTTGATCGATATTTGCGTTAGAAATCTTATCTTCATTGCTTAAATCTTACCGGTGTTATTTGAGAGAAGTGCAGTAAGGCTATTAACTAGAGTTTATGCATGATTTAGTTTTGCTTTCATTCAATTCAAGAACTGCTCTAGAGAGTAGAAATTGAGAAAACTATGTAGCAAGTAGATGTTAAATTATTTCATCATAAAAGTGAAATAGGATGAACACTCCGAGAGAAACTATTTAGTGCCGTAAATGAAACTTTAACTAAAACTCAAATTTGATCACTAAAGGTGGACCTTCTCTAAAATCTGGACTATTATGAAAAACTGAGTAAGTAAAAAAAGTATTATTTTTTTCCAAAATGCAAGTACATTTAACCGTGAAAATCTACAAAAATACCTTTCACTCAAAACGTTCATAACTACGCATATTAAAAATAACTGAAGTATCTAGTGTCTGATGGATATCAATTACCTGTTCACTATCACTACTAGTAGAAGTTAAACTCATAGTTAAAGCTTGACTTAAGCCTTGGGCGGCAGCTGCTGTTGTTGGTATACCACACGATTGGTTAGTTGCATTATTACTAGATGATAAGCTCGGGTAGCTTTGGGCGGTGCTCAATAGACCACCGGGAAAGTTACTAGACAGCGCCAAACGTACTAAACTAGACACTGAATTGGGACCGCGTGGATAAATCGAGCCTGAGTTTGCGTTATTTTGGGCGTTAGAGCTCATGATGCCGCCTGTCGTGTTATTACTGGATGAATTAGAGCTATTCGTGGTGGATACTGAGCCCAACGTGCGTCTCCTAGCCAGGGCCGCGAACGTTTCCAGCAATCCGGCGGTGGAGGATGGTTCGATTTGATTGGTCGCCTCGGTCGATGTTAAATTAGGAACACTTACGCTCATCGGATTGGTCACTACTATCGGGCAATTGCTGTTGTTCCTCGCATTATTCGTGTTCGTCACCGTATCGTCTTTCTCTACGCTCTGTGATTTCGTCTCCTCCTTCTTGCTGCGCTGCTGTTTTTCTTCTTCGGTTTCTTGATTACTCGATACGGATATCCTCACACCTGCAAAGAATTAATTCTTTTTACTGGTACTCGTTTCGAAATTTGTTTACGCAATTGGGAATTTATATAATTGAAGAGAATGGATCTCCATCTCTGTTTGAAATGTTAAAGCACTTTCGTCTGACATTGCAGTTAGGATAAGCTACTGTCTATAATAACTGTGACCTTATTTTTACGTTGGATCGGCTTATTCGGGAAGCCATTCAAATACAAACAAGTATCTGTTCTCCTATGTTATTCAGAAATAAAAAAATATATGATTGCTTAATAAGGACTTTTTTAAAACCTTAAAAATATAGTCACACTTATGCTCAGTTCACCAAACAGTCTACGCGGTTTGTCATGGTCATGGCACAGACTCAGATCTTCGTTTTGAACATAAAGGGCAATATTAAAAGCAGATGCAAATATAAAATAACCGTACAATTTTTCAAATTATCAAATGTCAAAAACTTGTTTGTGTTGATTACTGGTATTTTGTTTATATTTTGTTGTAAATTATTTTATTTAAAACAGCAGTATTAGAACGTAAAATGATGAGTTATTAAAATTTTACGTATTTGAATAGTACAAATTTTATTTTTTAAGTTATAATGATGAACCCATCTCAGCCATCGACATCGGCTAGCAAGAAAAAGATATTTCTACCAGAATGCTCGCGATATAGTCTGGAGAGTATATAATTACATCATCAGGTACTATCTAACCCGGCGTTTATATTTAATGTTTAAAATATTTTGTCATTAGAATTGGGATATTTTTCCCGCGGGCTAAGGTCGTAATAAGGTGCACAAACAAACGGGCGACCTTGAATTGCATGCGTTATTTATACCACTTATGTTTTGTTTTCTAAATAACACACATTATTCACAGATGTTGCGTAGCGCAAAATGGATAAGACTGACAAAATGTCTGCAGCATGACGTAAGTTTCCACATTTGTCTCGGAGAGCAACGTACGCTATGCTGAGAAGATCTTATATTTAGAAAATGACCGCTCGACATCTACGAATGTAATACAAACATAATTAAAATAAGCTTTATAAATAGACAACGGATTTATACACGCATCATCACACATTTGTCTTAATTTGGTAAAATCGTCCAAAAAGCGCATTATTTATTGAATGACACGATGTATTTAAGTTTATTATGACGCAAGATTGCAGAAAAAAAGTACAATACTTACCAGATAATAAACTGTTGGCATTATTTCTGAATATGTCCGATCCTTCTCTAATTTTATCTAAAGCATCTACGAAAGTTTGCGCGGCGGCGACTGCAACCTGGCTGGTTTTCGATCGACTACTGTGAAGGGTTTTGTTGAGATTCGAGGCGGAACTGCTGGTCACCAAATTACTCTTGTGTGTTTCGGACGTGTGAGCCGATTCTTCGGTACAGCTCTGCTGTCTTCTAGTGTGCGGAAAATTATTCGGTTTGCTGTCAGAGAGCGTAAGACTTTCTACGATCGTGGCCAGATCGCTGGATATGGAATTGTTAATTGCAGACAAATCATTGTGGGTGTCTCTTGACGGATGAACCACTACAGATAATTCAGAGTCATTATTTGCAGCCTGTGATTCTGACGTTACCGCTACTATGGCTTCGGCGCGTGCTACGGACAATACACTTTCAGCTATTGTTTCGGCTGCCTGCTTTGCCGCCAAGTTGTCAGCAGAAGCGGCTTGTTCTGTGGACGCAACTGACGTTTTCACATCTGTTGCCTCTGGCAAACTCGGTGTAGAACTACTTTTTCTACTAGTTAAAACGCTTTGCTTATCTTTATCTTTACTCTTTGAATTTTTCGAAACCGCATTCTCAACATCATAACCGGGTGCTAATTTTAAATCATATTTACCTTCGGCTCCCATTCGATAAGAATTTGATCCGCCGTGATCCCACGTTACATCAATCCAACCACTATGCAATTCTCCCGTCACGGTACCCTCACCAGGGGGATTCCCGTCCTGGTCTTTCCACTTCCAGTCCATACCTCTTACTACTTTCGCTCCCAACGTTATGTGTTTCAGCATTTGCGCTTTCAGCAATTTCCTCTGCTTCTTTAAAATAGCGTCCGCTTCCTTCGCGGCTTTTCCCATATCGTCACAAACTCCGGTTACTCGTCCGTAGATTTCGAAACCGGAAAGGCTCAAGTAATGAGTCTGACCTGAAGCGTTCTTGCCGCATTGTTGTATTCGTACATGTCTCCAACCTTGAATCTCATCTGATGGCACTTCAATCGTCCAAGTGTTTGTGGACCCTGGTTCGTTGAGACTCGTATCATCCGTATGAGTGTACAAGGTTGTCCACGTGACGCCATCTCTTGACATTTGGAACAACCAATTCCTCAAGGCGGATCTTCCGTAACCACGCGCATGCCTTAATGTATACGCCATGGGTATCACATACAGACCTAAATCTATACTGAACCAGGATCTTTTGTCGTCGTTTGTGTGGCAATTAAGAGCCGATGTATCACGTGACAAAACGTCTTCTACTCTTCCATACGGTAAATTTCTACCATCTGAGCTTGTAACTATTACTAAACCGTATTGAGCTGGATTAACCCATTCCGAACATGTTTTCCCGTTCGTTCCGATGAAGTATATTATTCCGTTTTCATCGAAGTCGTGGTTGTGTTTGAAGATTTGATATTTTGATTCTTTGAGTTTTTTGAGAAACTGGAAAGTTGACCTGTCGTAGTCGTACCACTGTTTCGCTACCATTTTTAACAAGTAACGTTCTAATTGAGCGATGGTACTTAATGGTTCCATTTTTAAGCCTCTCCCGGTCCTGTCTATTAAAGAACTTTCTCCGGGCGCCTTTTCTAACCTAAACCTAAGCCGCCGGGTCAATATTTGCAATCCGTAACCAGAACCGGGTGTATCATACAAATATACAGGCAGTTTTTCTATACTTTCGAGCACCGCAATCAATTTATGCACCAAAATGGACGTCGGGCTGTGTTCGTTTTCGTTTTGATCTTCGAAGCTCTTCTTAAAAACTTGGACTCGTTGTTTTTGGTGTTTGTTTGTTTTATTTAATTTCAGACCTTGATCCCAGTAACTAGTCGATAACAAAGATAACAGTGCTTGTACTAGGCCTGAACTATGCAACTCATAAGCACTAACTACACCGTCTTCTTGCAAAATTTGCGTGAGTTCGTCGAGGGCGTTTCGGAGAATTTCCTTCCATGAATTACCTCCTTCTCTGTTGTTACCATACGTAGATTGTTTCTGGCATGCCCTTTCTATTTGCGCCACGATGTTTCCGAGCTTTGCGACCACTCCTCTTGGTTGAGCTTGAGCAGCCTTGAAATACTGTTCGTAAATTGTTTGCGCCTGGTATTTAACTTTTTGTTTGGTGGCTTCGATTTTGGATCTCAAACGTTTTCCACGCTTATTGGACCAGCCAGTTGAAAATTCGGGACCTGAAATTTAGAAGTAAATATCAGTGCTATAAATATAAACATACACTATCGCTCAAAGGTAAAGAACTTTTATGTAGAATTTAACAATTGATATGATATGCACTCATCAGAATGATACACAGTACATGCCATAAATATAAGAAACATTGGGAGAAATATATATGAGAGGTGCGGCAATTAAATAACGAGACTGGTGCGAGAAATGTTATTTATTGCAAATAAACTTATATTTAGCATTTATCCCCTTCGATATACTCTTCTCCCCTATCTATACATCGCTGTATACGTGTCTTCCATTTTTCAAAACAATGCTGTAGTTCATCAGTTGTCAACCTCTTCAACAACTCTGCAGTTTTTTGCTTTAACATGTTCGACAGACTGAAAATGTGTTCCCTTTAATGCACTTTTCACATTTGGAAACAGGTAGAAGACACATAATGCGAGATCTGGCAAATACAAATGGTCAAGTACATCAATGCGCTTATCTGATAAAGACTGCTTCACAGATAGGGCATTGTCAGCTGTCATGTTTAGTTCATCATGCAAAATGTGTCTTACTGTTTCTTTGTTAATGTTTGTTTGTCTTTCCGCACAATTTCATTAATTTTCTGAACATTCCCTTTAGTTTTTGCAGTCACAGGTCATTACCTTCGACCTCTTCCCGACCTTCAGAAAACCGTTTGCGCCATTCAAAAACTAGCGCACGTGACGTAACATTATCACCAAACACCTCTTTTAACCTGGTACGTAGACTTCCGCGGTCGTGGTCGATACTATCTTCTTCTGGGCTTCCGGGCTGGAACCGCGTCACTGGTATAATTGCCGACGTTTCAGTGCAACAAACAGTAGCAGTAGTTGAGTTCTGAAGATGTCCCATACGAGTGGATACAAAACGTCGGCAGTTATACCATGAAGCGGTTCCAGCCCGGAAGACCTCTTTTAACGTTTGTAAACATTCTGTTGGCGATTTTTTTTAATTTGACAAGGAATTTCAGGCTAATTCGCTGCTCGATTTTTATGTCAACCATTATCAGGGCACTACTAAGTAACAGTGTCCTCTACAATTAAAGCTCGAAAGTATACTAAAGCAAACATTATTATAAGACTTATTAGGTACGCAAATAATATATTGAGAAATTTCAAGGCTGGCTGTGATTTGGCAAAGGTGTGATGATACAAATTACCCTTATGAGAAATGTTAAACAAATCTAATGTCATACGGCACAATATTAATAACAAATAACACATATTTAACTTAGGAACATGATTTAAAAATCTATTTACGTCAGTTAACAATTCACTTTTGCATGGCATCTTCGCGTCACTGACATGATGCTAGCTATCGGGAATGGCTGCACACGTTCGCTTCTCCATTAACTGCCGCTAGTTACCCGAATGATTGTTCAATCTTTCTTGAGCGATAGTATATAAGTAATTCTTTCACAAACACCCACCGGACTAAGTAGTATGAATTAAATAATTTGAAATAAACATACCTAAACTAGTTTCGGCAGTAAATGAATGCTTTGTACCCCTATTAGATTCGAAAATAAAACCAGGTAGATCTTCTCTTAAAATAGTAGCCTGCTGTTGACCATCGGAATTATGGATATGTAATTCGGCGTCCTTCCTAGACGTAAGGGACCAGTTACCGACCACCAGTCTCGTCTGTCCCGGTTTGGACAGGATCGGTTGAGAGTTATGAGTATTCTTGACCGCGGCTCTGGCTCGCTGCAGTTTCTCCAAGAATTCGCCGCGATTTTCTAAACAAGGAAAAACATCGCGACGTTATATTAGTGTACGGTAATCTAGTAAAATAGATTTTGTAAAATTCGGCAAAATAGCAGGCAGAGCAAGCAGTTAAGATCCTCTACAAGACATAAAAGAGGAACTAAAAAAGACAACATCGGGTGATCCGATATTACGCGGATTTGAGCGGAAACAATGATGTTAAAGTAATGAGGTAACATAGAAGCACTTACCGTCGGTTGTGTGAGAATCTGCTGATCGACCTTTGCCTATTGAAAAGAAACAAAAACAACAATCACTTGTGTTATAACACAATAGAAGGGATTGCAAAATAATTAGCACTAAAAATACATACAATGTTCAACGTTTTCTGTAGCCATGCTGATATTTAATTTTCTTTTATCAAATTAAACAAAACGAGTAGGAGAACCAAATCACATTAGGCAAGTAACACTTGCATACTAATGTAACAAAGATCGTGGTTTGGGGAGAAACCGGAAAGAGTATGTGCTGAAATATAAGTCAATTCGAATCGTGTACTAAGTACCCAATCATCTCTTTTTGTTGACAAAACTATAATACTTCTCAGTAAGCAGACCATAATTTTACCTTGTGATGCGATTGCCGTTCATTTTTTTAAAAAATAAATTTGTAAGATTATTTTTAGGGAACGCATCAACGTCACTATACCTTGTCTCAGAATAAGGAGTGATTCAAATATTGCGCCAAAATAGAACATGTTTTTAGGAGATTTTATTGGTTCTTGAACAGTCAAGTTTAATATGGAAAATAAATACCAGATACCCGCCATTATTCATAACTTGTAAACGTTTAATTGCATTTTTGCATTTATTTACTATATTTTACTGTATTATTAAATAAAGTCTGCACTTTTAAGTACGACAATAAAATGAGTGATCGCCAAGGTTCGAGGAAGCCGTTAGTATCACCACCCAAAAAGGGTCAACGACTGGGACATCAAACATATGAAGAAAAACAAACCGTTTTGAATATATATATACATATATATATAATGTTAACGACGCAAACTCCATCAATGGAAACGACAGTAATTTTAATAACCATCTCTGAAACGTAAGTTGTAAGTATTACTTCCATAACAAAATATTATAAAAATATATTGTAGGATTGGCAAAATCAATTGTATATTGTGCTATTAAAGAATATAAAGCAACAGGTAAATTCACAACTCCTAAAGAACGAGTATGCAGGCATTCCAACATACTAGAATTTAAAGAGTCTGTCAAAAGTACTATATGGCAAATAGTGTACGGTTTCTTATTTAAAAATGAACTTCCAAGACTTGCAAATCAGAACCTTGCATGATCATCTTGCCGTCAGAAAGTTTTGCTCTCCATGGATACCACGCAATTTAACGAAAGCTAAAAAAAGCGCGTATGGATTAGTGCAAAAAAATGCTTAAAAATTCAACAGAGGTCGAGCAAAATCAGTGTACGACATCGTTACAGCTGATGAAACTTAGATTTATTGTTACGAGCCAGAAAGCTAGCGACAATCGGCTCAAAGGGTCTTCAAAGACGAGGAGAAACCCATGAAAGTGAGACGCAGATGAAACTGGCAAGAAAATGGTGGCTTCTTTTTTCGGAGCACCGATGCTACTATTCCGCTAGAGAATCATCGCACAGTCAATGCTGAATGGTATACAACCATTTGTTTGCCAACTGTATTCCAAAAGGAGCGCTAGAAACGATCAAGAGGACGAATCATTTTGCGTCAAGACAATGTACCATCACACAAGGCATCTCAAACATCGCTTCACGAATGGAATTGACGAACCAATCGCCGTATAGTCCCGATCTGGCATCTTGTGACCTCTTTTTATTTCCATATATAAAAAACAAAGTGCTTGGATTGAAATTTAATACCTCGGAAGCGACTGTGGAAGCTTACGAAAACTTCGTATCTGAGGTGACTGAAGAAGAATGAGCCCAACGTTTTGAGAACTGGTTCCATCGAATGCAGAAGCGCATAGATTATAAAGGTTCAATAATAATTTTATTGAAATAAATTCTTTTCGGAACAAATAATAAAATTTAATATTGTTGTTACATTCACAACTGTTCACGTTTAATTCTTATGGTAAATTACATTTTTAAGCTGTGTTCCGGATTTTAGCGGGATATTTGAATCACTCCTTGTTCTGAGACCAGATGTAATAGCAAAAAAGTAATACATCTAGATAGTCCACGCAATATTAAAAATTGGCAATAAGAATTTGACCCGAGTAGGTGTCTCGTTATCTTAAATTATATTTATTTAAATATTATGTATTTTAAAACATGTTATATATAAGAATTGTTGAAGTAGAAGGTTTATATTAATGAAAAATAAATATGAAAGATAAGTAGTTAAAATTTTTAAATATACTAGGTTGCCGGGACAATCAAAACGCAACAGATGGCACCAGTAGAACAGAGGTTGTATGTTATGGAATTTAACCGTATTAAATTATTACCTATTCAATATAAAACAGAAATGTTATTAACTGCATATAGCAAATGATTGAGTTGACTGATATTCGCTTATTTATATTTATAACATATACACGTTGTATCTAATCTGAAGTCCTTCCTATCACACATCCAAAGGCGAAGACCAGAATACAGCACAATTAAGCGAGATCAGCAACAGATGGATAACTCCTAATCACAATCGACCCTGTATAACAGACACAGGAACCAAAAGAAAAAAAACGAAACTTAAGGAAAAAAGCGGGTCGAAGCTGTGAGTGTTTACAGTCGTGTAGAAACAGAATATTAAGTTGATAAGTAATAAAGACCTTTCTTTCTATATACATCCACCTTTGAAGAAGTCACTATAACGCCAGGACGGAATAATTACAACCGTATCGCTCGGGTGGTTAGGACACAATGGAATCCAATATCGCAATAGCGCCGACGTCGCTCGAAGCACGATGAAGGGATGCATTCTGGATCGTTGGAGAACTGCAAGACACATGTCGGACGCGGGAGAAAGTGAGATAGTGCGATAGATAGATCGATATACCTATGTACGTCGCAACAGGCAGACATATAAAAAAACACAAGACGACGAGACTTGCTTCGCACGACAGAAATAAAAGACTCTATTGAACCTAATAGAAAGTACACACAAAACGAAATACGATATTTACGAGAAATGCGAATACATGAAAATAACCTGATGCAAATTTACACAAATAACTAAAGACACATATTATATAGGGTTTTCGGAAATGATACGAATAAAATGTGCTTAGTAAATTCAACCGTAATACCTTTTATAACTAAGGAATTATGAAGTTTACCGAAAGATATCAAAATATCGTAGGAAATGGATAATTTAATTGAATGATATTTTTTTTATATTAATAGATGACATAAAAATAAAAAGTACATCATTCTTTTTTCGTCTTTTCAATATTCTCAGTTCATATAGTAAATTATAAGTATTACTATATTCAAAGTTAATTAGATTATATATAAAAAAGTAAATATTTGTTCGAAAAAATGACATTTAAGCAAGTAAATAATTATTTCATGTAAATGCCATTGACGAATGATTGGTAATATTTAAAATTGCCAATTTTCCTTACTCCGTGGGTCTTTCATATATGTATCCTCCTCGCTAATAGTACATATTATTCAAAATACCACATAAATACTTATCTGTTACATTAATGTTTTCCATCTATTCACAAGATAACAAAGGATAGGACGTAAATACCGAATGCAGGTGCAAAAATATTTCATGCTAATGAGAACGTACGTAAAAATAAACAGTGTAACGTAATAGTACGACTCCAATAAAAGAAAATCCGTATACAAATAAAATTAATCGTACCGGAAGTATCCGCGCCTCCTTCTGGCGAACCACTGGAGTACATCGTTGCCAATTTTCCATCCAATATGAACCTAAACCACCCGTTGGAACCGTTCGATAATTCTAGAGCAGCCGCGTCTGACCAGATGTAAAGGCAGTCTCGGCCTCGACATATACACCAATCTTTCCAATGATATGCTTTTCCAGCTAAAATTTCTTTCGCGTCCTCGGCTTGAGATTGTTCACTAACATCTGAAATGAGAAAATATATTGCATTTTGCATTCTTTTTACTTCGTATATACAATGCAAAAACATATACTATCTTGGATTGTTCTGTCCCCAAATATCGTTTAAATCGCAAACATTATTATCCTCATTGGTTCTTTCCTATTGGAAAAAACTTGAAAATGAAATCTTATTTATCACAAAAAATGGAAATCCACACAATATAATAATTATAAACTTGAATTCCGGAGAATGCAAAGATTGGTCAAGGCTTAAATTCATACATTCGCAGGACTTAATCAATCCTTATGGCTGCTCCACAGTCCTTTTGGCAGTTTGTTCTCGCTAGGCAACGTGTTACCAGAACACCTGGCAAACTTCACGATTCTGTTAAAGAGTACAGGGATCCAGTATCTTTTGTTAACACAGCTTGTTGACACAGCTTTTTCTAACGTTTTTCTACCAAAATCTGCTGATTCTACCCTGCCAGACTTAGCTTTTGATTTGCCACCTATTTCTGCGGCTGAGGTAATCCACAGCATTGGGAGGTTGAAGAATAGGTTAATTGTTGGTGATAATGGCGTTCTTTGTTTTCTGGTGAAGGACTGTGTCTATGTTTTGGCTGATCCCTTAAGTAAGATTTTTAAGTTAACTATCCGCACGCCTGTGTTCCCCGATATCTGGAAGATTGCTAGAATATCACCATTTTTTAAAAGTTCTTATATACACGATTATAGACCTGTTGCAGTTTTCTCCACTTTCGCAAGTGTTGGAAATGAAAAATTCCTATTCTTCACAGAGACTATAACCTGCGATCTCTGTGTTTTCATCCTTAGACTACGGAGAATGGTGAATTCGAGTCTTCTATGGTGTCATAAATTGCATTAAGAAAACAGATATTAAATAAAACCCAAAGTATTTTTGGAACCTTTGTATTCGGTGACCATCACAGATCAAACATTTTTAATACCAAATAGTTTTCAATAGTGCTCTTGCAGGAATGATATTTTCCAATATTTCAAGAAGCGATTCGTCCTTTCTTTTTAGGTATATTAGATATATTGAACCAAGTTGATCTATGCTGGTCTAGGCAGTAACACCTATTCAAACTTGGCCACTTGATTAGGAATTTCAACATGATTTTATATATTGTTGATCATATATTGTTCTTCTAAATCATACTTATTCTTACATCATTCTATTAATATTTAGAGAGATTCTAATGTATATTTATTGATAATAAATAGAGGCGTCATATCCCTCCGATTTTAATGTTCAAAATTTTTTTTAGGCAATATTATTACTCCAGTTCTTAATTATCAGTGATGTTAACGTCTCTTCCAGTATCCACATCAACTTTCCATAGATCAGCTTAGATGCCATCCAATTCTGATGACTTATTATTCAATTATAACGTTTATTCAAGTTCTAGTGGTTTTATTTCAAATAAATTGGTATTTCTGACATCCTCTTCGGCTTATGTATCTTTTGCTCGTTCTGTTCTATTAAGGATTTTTCATCATATTTTTTCCAACGTCTTAACTGGTCTTTTATTATTAATAAAACCACGCATCGCAACATATTGACAAAGTAACACGAGTTGAAGAATATGTCGCGCCTATTGTCGTGAGGGCTGTGCATAGTGAGAATCTGGTCAGTTGTACGAAAGCTGTAGAAGCGAACGCATTTCAACAAAAATGTCGAACGGGAGAGAGGCGAGAAAGTTACCGTTCGCTGATTCGGTGAAAGTTAAATTTTCCCGGAACCAAATAAGAAACGAAGGGGTATCGTCATAACCCATGCAAAGCGAAAGACGTGTCATCGCCGAACAGAATGTTTTTAACAACCTTTTCATCATTATTACATCGTTGCATAACATTTGTTTATATTTATCTTCCGAAAAAATATCATAATTTTTTAAAATTTATAGGGATGATATTTATTAAATTTTAAAGCTTTTCGGATTGATTTGTCAGAAACATCGAATTCCGTAGTAAGCTTTGTAGATATTGTTGGTTGATTTTCAACAGTAGTTCAAATTAACATGTCCATTTCTTCATTTAGCACTGGTAAAGTTGTTTTGCGTTTGTTTAAATGCAGACAGACGTATTTTTTTAAGAAAATATATTTTGGAAACTGTGTACTTGGTGACGATTAGAAACATTTATAATATGAAATAGTTTTGAATATTTCTCTTCCAGGAAAGATATTTTTCAATATTACAAGTAATTTGTCTTTTGTTTTTAGGTACATTAGATATATTGAACTAAATATCTATGCTGGTCTAGATAGTAATATGTATTCACAAACTTGGCCATTTGGTTAGGAATTTCAACATAATTTTATATATTATTCGTCCTCTTTTAAATCATACTTATTATTTCAGCATTCTATTAATATTTAGAGATATCCTAATGTATATTATATTATATTTATTAACGAAACGTGCTGTTTGATATATGCAGTTTTTGCAAACTCATTAAGAAACGAACCTACAATGTCCCTAACAGAATATGCCTGATACTCCATTCTGAATTAAAGGAAGACACATCCAAATTACGTTTAGTTTGAAAAAATACGAAATTATTTACATCAAGAAGAACCGGTGACAGTACAATCTACTCCTTACAAAGCAATTTACCAACTAAAGTCAACACGATATTGCCATTAATGGTCAGGCTACTTGATTCTAGCAAATATCTGCGCTATTTACGATACAACCTAATTATGACAATCTACATTACCTTGTTCTAATACTTGATCGTTTTCTTCGTTGGTATCCGAAGATTCGGGGGGTCCGGCTAAAGTTTGAACTTTGGAAAAGATGCCAAGACGGGCGAAATGATCCAGGAATATTTCTTGGGCCTTACACATTAGATCTTGTATAACAGCCAATACCACCAGATGACCATCCTCGTCTTCCTGTTAGATTAAAAAAAAAACGCATTCGAAGCGGATTATATTAACATTCACATCAAACTCATTCGATGTTAATCGTTAATTTTAGAACGAAAATATATTTCATGTAATGTGAATAGAGATATTTATAAATTAAATAGAAAGACGAACTTGATTGTGAAAAGAAAATAAAAAACAAAGATGTAACAAGTGAAATTAACGTGTATTAGCACAGATATAATTTGTGGGAACATAGGACCAACGAAGTCAAACTTATAAATATCTCATAAACACATATATATTACTAGGTCTGCGTTAATAATATTAATATGATTACGACACAATTGAAGCAGGATTTTCCACTTTGTCAACAATATAATTCAGTTGGTTAAACTCTAAAAACACCCTTTATTTTGAAAAATGTAAATTACGGAAAGTTTTTCTTAACCATTCTATTTGTCTTTTTTTTACAATGTTTATATACACACAAAACTACTATTCCCTTATTATATACAAGAATATTTAAGAATCATGCAATAATTTTTTCTTTGTAAGATACCAGTATATTATACGCATGTTCACACATAATTGGTTAAACTATATACCGCATATGTATCGCAAATAGTGATGAGAACATGAATAAATGGAAGAAAAGTAAAATAGTACGTAGAGACGCTAAATCATGATTAGCGTCAGTGGCGGCTGGTCAGGTGAGGCAGGTGAGGCAGTGCCTCACCATCTAAATCTTGGAATTATAACAAGAATAATATGTATACTTTTAAAATTCTTTATAAATTAATTATCATCTTTTATTCAGAATTTATCTTATAAACAATAAGAAAATAGTTTTAAATAAACCGGCATTACAAGCAAAGTACAAATTTATCATTTCATTTTAATTCCGTGCGAATGTACGAGCGCGTATACTTGCCCCGACCAACTTCATGCTTGATCTATGTATATCCCTACTAAACACGAATATTTGAGGCCCGGCCACTCATTGCCTCTCATTGAAAATTTATAACGCACTACAGCAGTCAAAAAAATTCTCAATTTCTATGGAAATTACAGTAAAGTATTAGCTACATATTTAAGATAACAAAGAAGAAAAAATATTCAAAGAGTTAATAGATTTTTCTAACTTTATTGTGAGATTTTTGAATTTTTTAATAATATAGAAAGCATTATTAATAGGATAAATTAAGTATTTATTTAATGATATAAAGATGTCTAAAGGTTTACATTCTTCTTGTACAGTTTCTCAATATTTCCTCCACGCAAATAATATGTTTTAAGTTTTAACAGGAGTATTTTTATTGTTTCAAGTAGATATTATTTAGATATCAATCTGAAGCCAATTTAAACTGAGCCTCTCATCGAATCACAATCGCCGAACTACCGAATATACTCGAGGCTGACATTCTCGGCCCGAATCGCAAATAACAGCAGTTAAAGTTGGGGGAATAACAAAGTTAGATTAAATATTTTAATATTTGTTTAGTGATATTTTCAGTGATTTAAAAATTGTGAATATGGATTTAGAAAATGTAAGAAATACACAAGACATTGTAGATTTTTTAATAAGAAATACGTTCGTTGTTCTATCGGTAGAAGATCAATTATATGTCAAAAACCTTCCAAGACCAAACCCTGATTTATCAAAATGTCTTACAATACACGGTAAGTCTAACAGAAATTTCAATAATTCGTGGTATAACAAATGTAATTGGTTATGTGGTAGTATAAAAAGAAACAGATTATTTTGTTGGGCATGTATAATTTTTTCCACAAATACAGATAGTATTTGGAGTAAAACGGGTTATTTTGATCTTAAAAACTTGTCGCGATCAGTAGAAAAACATACTAAATCCAAACATCACATTTTAGCTACTTGTAAATTACATATGTTCGGAAAATATAATATCGCGGATGCGATAGATAATGTGAGGCGCAATCAAATGGAGAATTACAATAAAGAAGTTAGCCAAAATCGAGATATATTAAAGCGTTTAATTGATATTACTATATTTCTTTGTACACAGGAATTATCTTTCAGAGGACATAATGAAACAAATACTTCTGCAAACAGGGGAAATTTTAAAGAACTTGTTTTATTAACGGCAAAACATGATACCATTTTACAAAAATTCTTAGATGATAGCTCTGTATTTTTTGGCACATCGAAAACAATTCAAAACGAATTAATAGAATCAATTAATTTTATTGTAAAGAAAAAAATAGATTGTGAAATTTTTAATTCAGAATATTTTTCATGGCAAATAGACGAAACAACAGATATAACATGTAATTCGCAATTGTCTATTATTGTAAGATACACGATCGAGGGTAATATTGTTGAAAGGTTTTTAGGATTCTTTGATGTAAGTTCAGGTCGCACCTCTGATGATTTATTTAAATTGTTAACTAATATTTTTGAAAAATTTCAGTTTAATAGTAAACTAATTGCTCAAACGTATGACGGAGCGGCAGTTATGGCTGGGCATGTGAACGGTTTACAAACAAAAGTTAAAGAAATAGCTCCTCAAGCAATATTTACACACTGCCATGCACATGTCTTAAATTTAGTGTTAGGAACATCTTGTAAGTCCATAACGTCTGTAAGAATATTTTTTTCAAATTTGTCAGGGTTTTCATCTTTTTTTTCCAAATCCACTAAGAGAACTCATGTGTTAAATTTAATCTGTCAAAAACATATACCATCAAACGCATCTACTCGTTGGAATTTCACTTCTAGGGCTGTTTTTACAATTCATGCGAACAAAAATAAGTTAATTGAAGTTTTTGATTTCATTGCAGAAAGTCCTGACTTTGATAGCATATCTATACGAGAAGCTTTTGGATTAAAAAATCTTCTTCTGGATAATGATTTTAATTTTCTTTTAGATACTTTTAAGTTAATATTTGGACAAACTGACGTTGTATTTTCAATATTACAAAACAAACTAACTGATGTTATTTATGCCAGAGATCGTTTACGTTTTTTGCTTGATAAGTTTAGAGAATTTCGGGAGTGTGATACATATTTCAGTACTGTATACGAAAATTCGGTGTCTGACGAATCTGTTGCACATAAAAGGCGTAGAATTGATGACGTTCCAGATACTAAACAAAATTATAGAAAATTATTTTTCGAAATTCTAGATACGCTTATTAGTCAAATTGAAATTAGATTTATTGATTTAGAAAAACTTGCTTTTTTTGATTTATTAACAGAAAGTAAATTTGAAGAATATTCGAAGGCATTTCCTCAGAGGCTCTTAAATAATTTGTTTGAACAATATAAATTTTTTGATCAAATTCAATTAAAAAATGAATTAGCTGTTATTTATAGTGACATGCAACTCCTTGGTAATTCTAAAACACCATGTGAAATGTTAAGATTTATGCACGAGCAAAAGTTAGCCATCTGTATGCCAGAACTTTTTAAATTGCTAAGTATAGTAGTTACCATACCGGTAACTTCCGCGTCCGTTGAGCGAAGTTTTTCCACATTGAAACGTATAAAATCGTATGTTAGAAATACAATTGGACAACAAAGACTTAGTAACTGTGCACTAATTGCAATCGAAAAGGAATTGGTTAAAACGATGACGAGGGATGAACGATTTTATAATGATGTAATTGATTATTTTGCTAACACAAAAAACCGGAGGATACCTTTGCTATACAAGAAGTAAAATCTATTAAATGTAATTCTACGTGCAATGCCAATAAAGGAAATTCTCTGTATTTTAAAATATTTTCATTTTGCATGTAATTTTGAAATTTTGTTATTGGATTGTTGTTGATTTATATATATATACATATATATGTATATATTTGTTATATTATTAAATTTTATATTATAATAGGAATGTATTTATTTTTTATTTTTAAATCCTAGAAGATTGAGTTCTTATTTTTGATTAATGTTTTTAGAATTTGTTTGATTTTTTAGAATATTTATTTTCGTTTCACAAGGGTTTGCTTTGAAACTTCGTTTTCCCTTAAAAATCGAATGGGGCGCGATATAGGGCTCAGTTCACGTCTGGCAGCCCTGTTTGTACTGGAAGCCATATATATATATATATATATATAAATATATATAAACTGTTTTTATATGTAGTAGGTATATAGAGTTTATTAATCAATTGTAAACAATTTTGAATATTTATTATTCTATCTGCCTCACCATGTCAAATACTCACGAGCCGCCACTGATTAGCGTCGCTAAGTTGTACACGTGCAAAATATCGTACGCAATCTAATCATGGAGTCCGATCTTAGTATATCGTTACAGCTGTGAGAAAATTGTGATATGTAATATTCGTTATCTAGTAGCCTAACTGTTTTTTTTGTATATAATACTAGCTGTACCCTGCGCGCGTTGCTACGCCACCAACTAAAATAAATTTGAAGGAAAGACATTACACAAATATTCAATTCATTTTGAGTCATTTTATTGATTTTGTTCATTTTGAAAAAATTGTGATATTGCAGCGTTTCGTTTCAATTCGATATTTATTGAAGTGCTGTGGGATACACAATATTTCTTGTTTTTCCATCTGGTGCGTAAACGAAAAATCAGACGGTTTTCCGACGCGTGAGCAGGCCACATAGAGCTGTCCATGTGAGAAGCATGAATTCTCCAAATTTAATCCACACACTTGCAACGATTGTCCTTGTGCTTTGTTGATAGTCATTGCGAAAGCGAGTCGTACCGGGAACTGCAAACGTTTGAATTCGAATGGCATATCTGTTGGGATCATTGGGATACGTGGCAACAGTACATCTTCACCTCTGAATTTTCCAGTCAAAATTGTTGCCCCGATAACATTGTTCATCATTTTCTTGACTGAGAGTCTGGTTCCGTTGCAAAGTCGTGGTGGATTTATGTTTCGAAGAAGAATGATGGGTACGCCAATTTTCAATGTAAGAACGTGCGGTGGCATGCCTGGCAAATCAAGTGAATTCAAGAATTCAATTGGATAGTTGACAATTTCGTCTTGATTCGCCACAGTATCGATGGACTTATATGTTGTCGTTTCGCCGGGTATTCCATTCTGAATGGTGAAGTTGATGGTATTGACATCGATTTTTGGCCGCTAATATAGCACGCGTACTGAGCCACTGATGATTTTTGTAATTCTGTGCAATGTTTGGGAAAACTTTTTACACGAATTCGTCTATGCTTTCTGTGATCTTACAGAAGTTTGCTGGCAAGGTGATACATTGCGTAGATTCATCAATTTGCATTCGCCCATTTCTAATATCCATTAATTGTTTTGCAAAATTTCCAATTGGAATGGCAGTGGCGCCATCTGTCGATAATTGGTCGTACCAACTTAGAAACCTTCGTGGGCTCATGCACAACAACTTTGCTAAAGATCATCACATGATCAAATGCATAGTTTACGATTCAATAAAGGACATACAGACAAACATTCATTTATATATATATAGAAGATAATTGAGTCCTCTAATTTAATGTTAGAATTAAAAAATATCGGTTTGCTGAGAACGTAAACAAGTTTATAAAACATTTTCCAAGCCTAAAATACGAAGGTAAGTAGAGCCACCAAATCATGGTAAACTAGTGTCGCCAAGTTGTACACGTGCAAAACATTGTTCGTAATCTAATCAGAGAGTGCGATCTTAGTACATTACTACAGCTGTGAGAAAATTGTGATATATAAATTCGTTATATCAAAGATACTTCACATATTCATCATTGTATAAAATATGACCAGATCTACCTAAAGCGTCTAAAATGTTTTAAGTTTATGTTTAACTCTGATAGGTCGTTTAATATTATTTATCGGTGATTGTATAAATTTTAAGTTCTACCATATTATTCCGTTTGTTCATGTATAAAGACCATCACTAGATGCAATTCATACACGGCACACTATTATCGATATTTCAAATTTTAGGTAGTATTTAGTGGTGCTATGATCAGATATCTTCTTCTTTTTTTTTAATTATGAATTTTAAACAATTATAATACATACAGTTCCGTTAGAAAGTTCGTAATATTTGTAGCTTTTACTTAAATATATCGCTTGAAACAATTTAAAAGGCTATCTATTTGTCGAAATACCGATTTAAACCAATTTTTACTGTCTATTCGCCATTAAGAAGACGTATTTCTTAAAATATTTGCTTGTGCAATATAAATTAATATAAGCTACAACTCGTTATTGGTTTACATATTTTACACGATTTTAAAAATTAAAATATATGCAAAAGACCTTAAATATGACCAATTTTTATGAACTTTCTGACGGAAGAGCATATGTATAACAAAATGAAACATTGGCTAATCTTTTCCAATCTCGTGTGTTTTTAAAAAAAAAGTAAATGCGCTATTTAATCAAGTATTACCATAGATAAATTGTGTAAGTAGCCCTATCAAATTTAAAGATTGAAGAGACATGGCAAAAAAAATCTTTTACTTGATAAAACGTACAATAATTGTAAAAATATTCATGCAGAATGTGTTGATTTGAATTTTCAACGAAAAAACGCGTAATTGTAAATATCTTGCACATAATTTCGATCGCGCCGTTATACCGCAAATAAAATAACTCCATATTCTAGTAATATTCAGAGCTGAAGGCGTGTCTGTCTGATAGGAGCGTCACTAAACTACGATACAGGCAGTATATGTACGGGCGATCTCCCTATAGCGAGAGAGATCGCCCGTACATATACTGCCTGTATCGTGGTTTAGTGACAGACGATATACGTACAGGCGACCTCCCTTACTACACGACGGCTCGCTTCTATCGGGCAGATACGACTACGCATTCAGCATGAAAAAATTAACCACAGTTATGTTTGAATTACTTTAACGAATGCTCTGAACTTTTACCGACGCGTCAGCAGGTGTCGCGGTTAATCACACATGCGCGATTCCGCGGATGGCGCCATTGTAAACTGAAATCTAGAATCAATCTTATAAAATTTCTTGATATTGTGTATTATTGTATTAAATAATACATGAATTTCTAACTAAAAAGTTTGGAGTATAATTCTGAAAAAAAAAAAAAGAAATTAAAAAAGTTTTAAAGTATGTTTTGAACATTTCGACGGCGTTAAAAGAATTTTGAATAACGATGTATAATAAAGTTCTAGGTCATCTATATATGAGTCAAAAGCTCATATCGTATTTAATTTAAAATGTACAGTCCCTTCGTTTTAAATAGAACAGAATCTTGATTGCTGATTTCTTTAAAATGGCTATCTACACAGCTTGACAATTGTTAAGGAACAGAGGCATTTTTTTAAAATAAATAATCAAAGGCAATTATTGAAGAAATTAAATTATGTACATATGTAATAGAGGTGGAGTGTTATATTTATTGTGCAAAATGGATTCCACCATATGGGGAAAGCAGGATAAAAAATAAATAAATTTTTCCTTTGAAAAATTTCGGAGTTCTTTTCATATGGGGAAAATACAGGAGATATAGTCTCTCAGTAAGGAATATGTCCTCCTCGAACACATCGTACGTGTTATTCATACTGTCTACTAAACTTTTGGGGAGCCCTGGGAGGAATATTATCCCACTCCTCCTCCAAAACGTTTTTCAGTCCTTGCACAGTTCGGGGAGGGTGAGTTCTTTGAGAAGCACGCCTTACAAAAGCATCCCAGGTAGACTCTATAGAATTTAAGTCTGGAGAATAAGCAGGCCATTCTATACGTTTACTATTTTTACTTTTTAGTGTCCGATTCTCCAGCGGTTCTGTGTGGGCGAGCATTGTCGTTTATAAAGAGAAAGTTTGGATCTACCGTAGCCCTAAAAAGGCCTAGATAAGCATCTTTAAGTGAGATACCCTAAGGGTATTAAAGATGCAAAGCTGTGTTCTGCTATTATGCATAATGGCTGCCCACACCATCACGCCCTGGCCATACCGATCACGTTCATGGACATTCTGTGCTGCGCAACGTGTTCTCCTCTCTCCCAGCTCTAACTAATGGCCAGAATCACTTGTCGCAATAACGCGGATTCAAATTTCGTCGCAAAACATCACTCTAGACCACCGTTGCTGGCCCCAACCAATATGTTTATTACACCAACGTAATCTTTTTCTAAGATGGCGTGGTTGATATGGGATGCATTATACAAGCTTCCGTGTAAACCAGCCTGATTTAAGCACTGAGAAATGATACTGGTAGATAGACGTGTACCGGTAGCTGTTGCAAGGTCTGCAGCTGTCTAAATAGGAGTAAGATATCTGTTTTTTTTGCCATTATGGATACGTATCGATTCTCTTGAGCTGTGGTGTTCCTTCCACGGTCACCGGCATGCTTTCGCATAGCATTTCCACCTTCAGTGGGCCTTTTTTAATCACGAAATTACACTTTTTGACACTCCCATTACTGTGGTCACAGTAGTAACGTTTTGATCTGCTTCGAGCCGTCCAATTGCTCGTTCACGATTGTAAAAACTCAAATGATCTCTTACAGATATTTTGCACTTAATTATTGGCATACCACAAGGAATTTCACAAAAATAAGTTCAACGAATTACAGAGCTATTTTCGTCAAACACTTAATCACTTGAACTTTTGAATAAAGAACTTTCATACACTGCCTTTTATACAGATGATAGGTCCTGCACTACTACACCCTATGCATTTAATTTTATTATAATTGGTCGACTGTCGGCAACGCTACGTTGTTCCTTAGCAATTGTCAATTTACCTATGATAATACTTTCCATTCTTTACTGGAATAAAAACGAATTTCCACCTTGTTTAATTTGAAACTGAAGCAATTACACAATATTTTGCATAATTGGTTCGGTTTTTTTTATTAATTTGAATTAATTCAATTGTATTATAAAAGTCTATTATTTGTTCAACAAGCAAAAGCAAGTCAATTTATTCTAAAAGAAAAATTTACTGTAAAAAAAATTAAAATAAAAAAAAAATGGGAACATGGGAAAAAGGCAAATAATAAACTAACCATGACGGGGGATGTTTGAATAATGTGCCTGTCATGCGTAAGGGAAGCTCTCACGGTGCGCACGAACACACCCAAAGTGACGCTGCGGGTAACCGGCCAGCAATAGCTAATCTGTAACACGCAGCATCGTCAGCTACCTCTAGCATACGCACCTAATCGCTACGAGACCAAAGAGGCAAACGGAGGATATGTTTTGTTTGGGGGGAAGAAACCAATCAAAATTAAAAATAAAATTAAAAAGATTAAGGTTTCGAACATGCATGTAGTTATCCAATTTTTGAAAGACTACAGTTTCGAGTCTTAAGCAGGACAACGCCACCTGGGTCAACTGGTTAGCATAAGAATTTGAAATTAAAATTTGGAAGCTTATTTGTTAGTGCCTTTTGATTGGATCGTCAACATATAAGTGTGACAGTACTATGTTAGGTTTTTTAACTAAAAAAAAAATTGTACGTCATTGAACGAATCGCATCTTGATTGCTTCGTTTTTTCGTTTATTGAAAGTGAATTGCAAACAATTTGAAATAAGTGAAAAAAAACCATAAAGATACGATGTTAATAATTATATTTAAATTTAATCACGGAAATTAATTAAAAATTTCTGCGTTGGAGTAGGACACGAACCTAAATCTACCATTTGCTAGGCGGCTACCTTACCAATTAGGCCACCAATGAGTACAATTTCGAGTCTATTAACATGGCATAAATTATATTATGGAAAAAATTCTAATAGTTATACCACGCAGTCAGGCTTTGATGTTAATAATTATATATAAATATATAATTAAGCACTTTACGATGGGAAATTAATGAAAATTAGTATTTTCGGATTGCCATTGTTGATTAAAATGTAATTTATGGCATATTAAGAGTCGAAACTGTACTGCTTGGTGGCCTAATTGATAAAGCAGCCGTCTAGTAAACGGCAGATACAGGTTTGAGTCCTGTTCCAGCGCAAAAATCTTTAACTAATTTCCGTGATTATAAGATACAAATACCCTTGCCGTAACATATTTTAACAACCAAGTTGTCACCTCCAGGAAGAAATAAAAGCAGTTTTATTAAATTACTTTACTTAAGATTAACAGGTGCTGTACGTAAACACTAAGCC
>JAVIWB010000356.1:0-57500 GCA_031893035.1 Dermolepida albohirtum
TTTTTTAAAAAGACCTTTTTTCCCCTGCCCCATCCCATCCCATTCTAAAATGCGATTCCGGAGGGTTTGCAACATACTCATTTACGAAGACGATAAGCTCGTCGTTAGACAAAAATTTCTTTCCACCTAGTGCCGTTTTCAATTTTGGAAAAAGGTGGAAGTCGGAAGGGATTAGATCCGGTGAATAAGGCGGATGCGGTACTAAATGGAAATGCAACTCGTGGATTTTGGACATCGCAACTATGCTGGTATGAGAGGGAGCCTTGTCTTGGTGAAACAGAATCGTTTTCTTTGCTATTCCTGGCCGTTTAGCACGAATCTCAACATTTAATTTTTGTAGAAGTTCTGCATTATATTGTCCGTTTATTGTGGTGCCTTTCTGACGGCAATCAATGAGCAAAATGCCCTTTGAATCTCAAAAACTGATTCCATCACCTTGTTTACCGATAAAGTGGTTTTCGCTTTCTTTGGAGGTGCAGAACCACGTTCTAACCATTGTTTCGACTGTTGTTTAGTTTCGAGTGTACTGTAGTGTATCCAAGTTTCATCACAAGTAACAAATCGCCTACAAAAATCAACCGGATTCCGCTTATAAAGGTCCAAACACTCATTGTAAATGCGCAAACGAACGAACTTTTGATCAGTCGTAAGCAATCGCGGCACCCATCTTGCCGAAAGCTTGGACAGGCCCAATTCTTTCGTTAAAATGTGGTGTACGCGTTCTGTTCAAATGTTTACCATGTCTGCTATCTTTCTCACTTTGAGTCGTCGATCTTGCGTAATAATATTATGGATTTTTATAATCATTTCCTTAGAAGTCACGATCTTGAGTGCTCCAGAGCGCCCTTCATCAACACAGCTTGTTCTACCACGTTTAAATTCATTTACCCATCTACTTATTGTGGCGGATGATGGAGCAGATTCACCTAATGTTTTCCGTAACTCATTTTTTATTTCGGTAGCTTTCATGCCCTTAATTACGAAGTATTTAGTCACCGCACAATACTCTGTTTTTCCATTTTAACAAAACTACGTGTTGCTTCTTTTTCAATCAGCTGTCAAATATAAACTAATCAACCAATTTATCTAAATATCGGATTGTAAACATATAAATAGGCAACCTAAATTGTAGTGCATTTGTTTTACCGATTAGAGCACCACCTATGTGTCATTCTCACTACTTGTCAAACTGTCCTTGTATATATGCACACTTATAATAATGTAATACAAGTCATACAAAAAAAAAAACTGAACGAACAATAATAGATGCAAATTAACGAAAGTTATCCTCGTATAATACATTGGCATTTCTGGACATATGTAGCAATGGAGCTTTGTAGAGAACATTGGTTCTTGTCCTAGCTATTGAGAAGGTCGCCGATGATCTAGTGTCAAAACTAGGCACGAGGAAATCAACCTGGACAACAGCACACAAGAATCTATAAAATTATTTATTAATTTATAAAGAAAACCGCCACTAGCTTTCTCCCTGCATATACCAAGAGAATCAAAATTGTGCCTAGCAAGCAGACCCACATACGTCGAATCAAAGGCAGGATAATCATCATCAATCCTGTAGGATAACTATTTGAGGAACCTCTTTGGAACACGCTCCAGGAATAACTGCTGGTAATGGTAAAGCGGGTACTACACGACTGAAGCATATTCCAGTATAGACCAGACAAGAGAACCATAAAGAACCTTCAAAGTGTGCAAACTACTAAAACCCCTGCAAGAACGAATAAGCCTTCTATTTTAGTCGCCTTGGACACTCCTTTTTTACCCATAACTGTCTTGTTTATTGTGTAATAGGTTTTTATGGCACTTTTCATTCTTCTGTTGATCTCCATCTCTTGATCACCCGTTCTTTCTATAATCGAGTCCAAATTTTGAAAGCTATCCACTTGTTCTATTTTTGTATTGTCTACCTCTGTACTTATGTTCCGTTTCTCTTCTGTTATTATCATCGCCTTTGTCTTGTTTGTATTTACTTTTATACCACTCTTCCTTAATTCTTCGTTTCAGACTTGCATACTGTGTTGCATATCCTTTTCACTGCCCGTCATTATGACTACGTCGTCAGGAAAAACACATACATAAGTAATATAAAATATAAAAAGGGTACTAGGAAAGTTTGCAAATGACGCAAAAATGAATCGTATGAAGCCGCTTGTTGCTGCATGTTGAGACATGTTCATACGTGCATAGTAGCCGCGGCGCCATATCTATGGGCTCATTTATTCATCAGTAGTGTGAGTGTAAGGTGCTTGCGATGGCATCGTGGTCACGAAATGAGATAAGGGCAGTTTTGCGTTTTAATTTCGTGCGTGGTTTTAACATAGACCAGTGCTTCGAAGAAATGACTTGCACTAGGTGATGCTTGTCCACATCGCACAACGATATTCAGGTGGTATAGAGAATTCCAAAGAGGAAATTTAACTGTGGAGGATGCTGAGCGGCCGGAGAGGCCACGAACGTCAGTTACAGAGGAAAACGTTACTACTGTGAGGTAAATGCTTGGCGAGAACAGGAGAGTGACCTACCAACAGATAGAGAGTACTTCATGCCTACATGCACCAGCAATTCGTTGGATTCTGCATGATAATTTCCAGGTGAAGAAACTTTGTTCTCTCTGGATGCCGCATCGACTGACTGAAAAGCAGATGACACGACGTGTGACTTGATGCCGGGACATGCTAAAAAAGTTTAATAAGGGACAATCTCGGTATGTGAACAACATCGTGGGAGGTGACGAGACTTGGCTGTACTATTACGTAGTGCCGACCAAAGTTGAAAACAAAGTTTGGGTCTTTGATGGTGAGAACCCCGTAGTTGTCCGAAATTCCTGATCTGTAAAGAAGAAAATGATTACAGTATTTTTCAAATCGAGTGTAATTGCAGCTAAGTGGTATACTGAACAGTGCCTGCGTAAAATCATTGGATCTACGAAGAACCTGCGGTCATAGTCAAGAATGGTCACCTGGTTCCTCCATCACGATAATGCTCCAGCTCACCGCGCCAAAGCCTGTACCGAATATTTGACCACGACAGGATTGAAACTTCTGGAGTAGCCTCCCTACAGTCCAGATATTGCTCCCTTCTGCGAGCTTGGGACAACGAGTGTGCTTTACTCCCTAGTGAAACTTGGCAGAACTGGTTTAAAGATTGGTTTCGGAGAATAGAGAGTTGTATTGAGTGTAGAGGAAATTACTTTGAAAAAATTAAATAATTAAAGCTGTGTTGCAAAACTTTCCTAGTACCCTTTGTACACTGACATAATCTGTATTCTAAATAAAAAAGATATATTCGAAATTTAAACATGAACGGTAGTGGTTCAATAGCAATTAACATAGCAATATTTCTAAACTTTAAAGAATAATACGAAAGCAAAAAATATATGTGTAAAAACACTAATACAAAAAATATATCACTTTTCCGAAATATTGGGTCTGGGAAAAAGTTCGTGGCGCTTTTTCAGTAAAATTCAGCTGGTCCCCGCATGGCGCGTGGACGAATTCATTTAAACCGAATATGCTCCATTATTATCGACAATGTTTCGCCATTTTTTTGGTAGATCCATGATCCCATCGGTGAAAAACTTCTGTGGTTTCTGGTCGAAAAACTGAATCAAGTAGTTTTCACAGGCTTCTTTTGAAACCAACTTAATTCCATTGAGAGAGTTCTGCAGAGATCGAAACAGATGATAGTCAGAGGGTGCTATATCCGGACTGTAAGGTGGGTGCATCAAAACTTCCCAACCAAACTCTCTCAATTTTTGACGGGTCATCAAAGAAGTGTGTGGTCGGCACCTTTCCTATTAATCAATTCGGGCCGTTTTCTTTCAATCGCCTGGCGTAATCTCTCTAGTTGTGCACAGTAGAGTTGAGAATCAATCGTCTGACCAGTTGGAAGTAGCTCATAGTGGACGATTCCCCTCCAGTCCCACCATACACACAGCATCACTTTTTTTGGCGTCAATGTTGGCTTAGCGAACGCTTGTGACGGCTCACCATCCTTTATCCACGATCTTTTACGCTTCCGATTATCGTACGTAATCCATTTTTTATCTCCGGTTATTAAACGTTTCAGAAACGGCTCGATTTCATTCCGTTTCAGCAGCGCATCGCAGATGTTAATTCGGTCAATCATGTTTTTCACGCTCAACTCATGAGGAACCCATACGTCAAGCTTTTTTTTGTAACCAGCTTTGTGTAAATGGTTCAAAACAGTTTTGTGGTCAATGCCTAGCTCCATGCCAATATCGACACTGCTGATATGCTTATCTTGTTGGACTTTTTCAAGAATTTCATCAGATTTTTCAGTGATTGGACGACCGGAGCGTGACTCATCTTTCACATTGAAATTTCCAGAACGAAAGCGAGCGAACCATTTCCGCGCAACAGATTTCGATAAAGTACCTTCACCGTACACAGCACAAATTTTACCACAAGCCTGCGCAGCGTTCTTCCCCTTATCATAATAATATTGCAGAATATAGCGAAATTTCTCATTATTCTTCTCCATTTTCAAGTGCGAATAACTTTCCAACCACTGCACCGATTACAATGTTTCTACGCTCAAACTAACGTTCGGAAGGTCATCTAAAAAACGAGCCGTCGGTGGTGTCGCTGTGACTTGTTGTTCTTTAGTTATCGGCAACCAATGCCATCTATCGGGAAAAACGCCACGAACTTTTTCCCAGACCCAATATATCGCAAAATTCCCATATATTTGTCAAATAATAAGTGGTGACACAGAGAAGGCAGTACTATTAAAGCTTTTTTTTTATCAGTTCAAAATTGTAAACAAATTCTTACTCTATTTCAATTACATATAATGTACACCATTGTTCGTTTATTTCTTTTAATGAAACATACAAGAGCACTTTCTAGTTCGATCGTTACGCCTACCTAAAAATGTCGAGTAAAAATTTAGTCATAAGCCTTTTGTGGTTATGATTGTATTTATTACGAACCTGGTGCCTACATCATTCTAATAATGAACTATCTATACATTAAAGGGTGTTAATTATACTATCTTCTTCAGGGCTTCTGTGCTGGAACCGCGTCACTGGTATAACCGACTAACTAACTAACTAATCAGTTTCAGTGCGACAGACAGTAGCAGTAGTTGAGCCCTGAAGATGTCCCATACGAATGGGTACGAAACGTCGGCAGTTATACCAGTGACGCGGTTCCAGCCCGGAAGCCCAGAAGTAGGTAGTAAGGACCACGACCGCGGAAGTCTACGTACCAGATTGATGTTAATTATATTTATTTATTCAATACTAAAATTAAGTCTTAATGTCAAGGAATTGTTACTCAATTAAGGATTTTTTGTAATGAAATTGCTAATTTATCATTATAGTTTAATAATTGTTTTCATATGTTTCAATTATATTTGTTGTATGTTCTTTTGCTTGGTGTATGATACTTTTCGGAACTTAGTCTAGGTCGTTAATTTTCAATTTAGCTTCTTATTAACATTTAGAACACTTTCCGCGAACTGTATCGTCAATGTTAATATATATATTTTTTAAGTAAGAACCGTTTCTTGTATACACTAATAAGTGGAGCGCGCGCCGCAAGGAGTTGTTGCGTTGTGTCCCGGCATCCCATGGTTACAACTGTGCTCAGTTGCAGCTGTGTAGGTAACCTGTACTGTCCTTTCTGTGTGTTTAAAATATTCAAAACTATCGAATCGCCCGCCCCGTACGATGTACGGTCAATGACACGTTTTTTGTCAGCAAGGAACGTGTCTGCTGCAAACATTCAGCTGCAGATTTGTGAAGTTTAGGAAGCTACTGCGATGAGTGAAGGGAAAGTGCGTAAGTGGGTCAGAGACTTCAAAACTGGCCTCAACAACGTCCATGATGAGTCTCGCTCCGGTCACCCGTCTGCGATCACAGACGATATGATAGCTTCAGTTGAAGCGAAAATGCTTCAGGACAGACCACCATAAGCAGTCTTTCAAACGATTTCCTTGAAGTATCAGCGGTGACGGTTCGGTTATCGGAGCAGGCGGCAAGTGTCTATGAAAAGGGTATTTAAAATCTAGTTGTAAGGTCTGATAAGTTTTTAAACAAACTTGGCAGTTATGTCGAAAAATAGAGAAATGTATGTAGAATTTGAAAATAAATTTGGGTTTTGAAAATTTTCTTTCTCTTGGTTTTAATTTTCAAACGGCCCTTACTTAAAAAACACACCTCGCAATTTGAAAAACTAAACTAACGCTAAAATATTTAGGAGTAAAACGTGTATCGATGCCGATCAATTTACTATATGATTCCTAAAATTATGTGATACGTGACACTCCTAATTCATATTTATGTTTTTAATTAGCACCCAAATGCGAATGATTAAAAATATTCAATCTTCTGAATTAAAATAATAAATAACTTTCGGATTATTAAAACATTTAACATCTCTTTCATCCTGCATTATAGATTTCCGATTTACCAACTGTCCATATTTCAATACAAACATTTAATTAATATAAAATAGCACACGCCCTGCACTAATAAAATTCTATAATCGACGCATTGAATGTCAGAATTACGAATATTTGTCCTGCAATGTACACATTCCCGTTTATTGAATATTTAATAATTTTAAATAGTAAATTATGATTATATATTCATATATTTTCGTTTACCATTAATTAAATAATTTAATAGAAATACCGAAAATAATAAAAATATATTTGATAGTTTCTAATAATATTCCTATTATTAAAATGAATAATATTCAATCAAAATGCCGGCGTGCATCTCTTTAGGTATACGCAGAGTGTATAAAAGCAAATGAAGCAATTACTTTATTAAAAATATAAACATGTAATGGAGTCATTTGTTAAGCTAAAAACATTATTAAAATAAAAATATGAAGTGCACTTTGAAAATAAAACAATAAAATATACAAGTAATACGTGGGTTGTCTCTTAAGTTTTGCAAATAAACCTGGAATAAAGAGTAGATAGCTTTTAAAGGCTCCATTGTTTGTCGAAGTATTTTCCACGAAAACTAATGCATTTTTGCATGCGCTCGACCCAACCCTGGAAGCGATTGTCCTACTCGTTTGTTGGTAGTCAAACTTGCGTTTTTCAAGGCATCGACTGACGAATGGATTCTGGGAAAAATAAAGGAATTATCGGGACTTGGATTCGAACTGCACGGAGGATGGTCCAACAATTCAACGTTTTGTTGTGTTAAAAATTCAATTGTCTTGCGTGCTGTGTGCGAACTTGCATTATCTAGGTGGAGAATGATTCTTCGTCCGGGATTGGTATTTCAAAGCTCAGCGATAACTTGAGGTAAACAAATGGTTGTATACTGATCGATAGTAACAGTTCTTTAATCTGGTAGTGGAATTGTTGCTACATGACCTGCTTTCGACATAAATGTCGCGACCATCTTTTTGGAAATATTTTGAGAACGGATGACTTTTGTCGGCTTTTCTTCACCTTGGAATATCCACACTCACTGGCGTTTATTTTCTTATGAATAAATACAACATTCATCACCACTGACATTGTTGTACGCGTTTTTAGAGTTTCCGGCGTTGACGTGATCTATAAATTTTTACACCAATTCATCTTGGCTGCTTTCTGTTCTTCAGTCAACAGATGCGGTATCCTGCCGGAAGCTAATTTTTTACACACAATTCTTTATGTAAAATTTTTTGAATTGAGGTCTTTGAAATCCCTAATAATGCCTCGATCTGGCGATATATCACATGTCGATCTTCATTGATGATTTTGCGCACACTATCGACGTTTTCCCAAGTGACTGCCGTTTTTGGTGAACGTTTGAATTCTCCATATCAACAAGAAATTGTTGACTGATGTGGTGTTTCATTGCCGAAAACAGAAGCTAACTCGACAAGACTTTCTTGTTGAGATAATTTTCTTCGAAAATTATAAAAAAATATTTCCCGAAAATGTTCTCGGTTTAATTCCGTTTTTCAACTAACTTGTCAACTTCGACAGTTCGTTGTAGTTGCAACACTACACGTATCGCACTGAAATTTTGGATTCAGGTTAACTAAAGATGGAGGTCAATTTTTAGTACTAACATTTGATTAGAGGTGACCTCTAGGTCCTACTATGCAAAATTGACATCCCACGTACTATATTGTATAAACTCTAAAGTCTGTGCATATAAAATATTGAATTCGATGAATAAAATTGCACTTTCTTAAGTTTAAAAACCATATTTATTAATTAAAATGATATGCATCTGCTTAAACACAGTATTGCCAACAACTAACTAAAGGAATAGATACTATGTTAAAAAAAATCGCTACTTTTATAACTAACGGATTCTTTTCCATTTGTGAATGCGCCCAGCTTCAACAAATCTAAAGTAATAAAAACACAGATGCTTATTGGCTTAGTGATTGAGGTCTAACATGTATTTCCCTCGTCAATTTGTTGGAGGTAGCCGAGAGTATTTTAAAGTTTCTTTTCATAGACCGTCGATCCTTGGAAAAACAAGAATATTTGCGTTAGTTGTAAGATTATTCTTTCAACAATTTCCAGTTGACTGAGGCATGTATAGCTGATGACTGTTAATCTTTTCACTCGTGGTGCGTTGTTTGTTAATTAGAATGTTGTCGTAAAAGATGGTAAGATTGAATTTCGGCTGGTCCTTGCGTTACAATAACGATAAAACGACAGTAAATAACAGACCTAATTTGTGATGGGCAAAAGCAGAAATAAAATAACAAAGCTTAATGTTTGAATATAGTGTTGAGGAGTGCTATTTCTTGAGGTGTTGGGTATGCCTTCAGTCGTACGCTTGCCGATCTCCACCTGTTCCTCGGGTCCTGTGACAGGAAATCTCGTGTCAGGAATAAATTCAATTCCACGTTGTCTCTCGTAGTAGATAGATCCGCTACATAGGTATCGTAACAATCTCCCTTCTGTACTGAGAGATGTACTGAGATGACAGATGAAAAAGTCCGGAGAGATCGCCGGTTGACTCAGGGGTTGTTATACCTGCAACAGTAGTAGTTCCAAGGCCAAGTGGACGGCAGCCGCAAGGGATACCCCTCGCCTATAAACACGAAGGGGAAAGCCGGCAGGCGCCATTGTGTCTGGTGACCCCGACCTGTCACGCGCATCACAGGTTGGGGTCACCATGGCGTATGCCGGCATCTCCCTTTGTGTTTATAGGTGAGAGGTATCCCCTGCGGTTGTTGCTGAGTTTTCAAATCTTGATATCATCAGATAAGGTTGATATATAACCCCTTTCCACATTAATTTTCGTATTCCGTATACGCGTTTCGACAACTAAGTTATCATAATCAGCAGATTATGACAACTTAGTTGTCGATTGAGAAACTACGGCAAAAGTCCGCACGAAACAAATTCCGTACACGATCTGCACCGTCGAAAGCTAAAACGCACACTGTGTGCGTTCTGGTTTTCCAGGTGCGACACTGTTTAATTATCTGTTGATGACGACAGCAAATACGAAACTTAATGTGGAAAGGGGTTATATATCAACCTTAAGTGATTAAGTTAATCAACCACAGGCTCCATCAAAATTAACTGGTTCTTTAATAAATACAAAAAAAAATATATTTACTAAGTTTTAGACAGATATAAGACACTCCGAAAAATAAATAATACACAACTTCTTCCGAAAATACGAAACACCCATTCTTAACTAGATTTTAAATGAACAACAGACAGTAGACCTAGATTTAATTATTCATAACTGCGGCAAACAAGTTTTAAACATATATAATTACGTGAGTTTGAAAAGCGTTTTGTTTGCATGTGTAATATACGGTCTATGTAAAATTGGATTAAAATTCATTAAGTTAATAACACGAAAATGGACACTCTCAACAGAACAACACAGGCAACAGTATACTTTAGAGATTAACCGATTCAATTAGCTAATTAGGATTGTTAAAATATATTTCGCGTCGACACCCGTGTTCTTTGTGCGCTTCGTTTTGACGAAAATTACTTTAAAAAGATGTCTAACTCCAAAGAGATTCGAAATTCTATCTGTTATAAAGGGATTTGTTTAGTATGTCTCTTTTATATGTTTATGTCTATAACGTTTTTACACCGACGTGTAAAGCTTACCGCTCCGTACAATTTTCATCGAATTGTGTCATTATTTGTTTCACTTGTTCTATTAAATGTTATAAGTTTATATGTCCATGATTCCATACATTCTGAGAAACGAAATTGTGTCTGGTAATGTTTTTCAAGTAATCTTCTCATAATACTCCATGGAAGTTGATATTTACAATTTATAAATGCATCAAACTAGGTTTCTGAAAATAGACAGAAAACTTTATAATTTCGAAATGAATTTCTTTCTTTTGTAAAAAAATCGCCAGTACCGTAGATATTTTTTTTAATTGAAGAAGAGACAGAAATTCAACATAACCAAATATAGAATGTTAAAAGGAATCATTCTATTATTAATAACACCATATCTACTACATATGTATCACGGAATTCACCGATCCTCAGGCAGATTTGTGTTATTAATGAACGATTCCTCATAGCGTGTATCATATCATTTCGATACAGAAAAATAATGAATAATATTATTGCCCCCTCTCTCGTCCATTACATAAATGTATTGACCGACAAAGCGAGAACGCGTCTATCTCTCAAGATCGGTAACTAAGTTTCCAGTGTGTAATAGACAGACACTTACGTCACGGCTTTTTGCCAATTAAAGAATGTTGCCATTTGTTGAATAACACAAATCTGCCTGAGGATCGGTGAATTCCTTGAAACACATGTAGTAGATAGAGTGCTATTAATAATAGAATGATTCCTTTTAACATTATTTAATTGGCAAAAAGCCGTGACGCAAGTGTCTGTCTATTACACACTGGAAACATAGTTTCCGATCTTGTGAGATAGACGCGTTCTCGCTTTGTCGGCCAATACATTTATGTATTGGACTAGAGAGGGGGGCAATAATATTAGTCATAACCAAATATGGTGAATGGTTCAAAACTTTAATACTTTAACCTGTAAAAATCAATTGTTGATTTTTACTGTGTATAAGATTATTGCGAACAATTAAACCTTGTCTTTACTGGCCTTTAGGTACTTCTGGAACGTATATATTGTATTAACATTTACTGTCTTCTATTCTTCTAAATTAACAGTTTGCGTACATAATTTTTTCCATTGAGTGCCCTTTCTCATCAAGTGGAGTCATTTTTATACATCTTAACTTTCTTGATAAATTAAAACTTCATATAATTGCATTGTTAATTTCAGACGATGCTCCAAAATTTATTATTTTGTTTCGTCTACCTTGATGATATTTCGATAGTTTAGCATTCTGTTACAGATCTTCATCATTTAAGGCAGATTTTTCAGTATTTTAAATCATAGCCTAGTTATTAAAGTCAGAGCGTACGCACCTTTAAAGCAAAGCATAGTTTTTTTTGACACTTTATTAGTGCTGATGGTATTAAGTTATGCCGAACGCAATGGTGTTAACCGCATATCATTATGTTCCTTCGTTGGTGCGTAATTCAATGTTCGATCATTTTCTAAACAGACCTCTTGCATGTGATTTTGTGAAAATCGAATCCGGGTCATAGTAAATCTTTATTCTTAAAATTCGTAATACAAAGAGATGTGTTTTAAGCAAATTCGTAATATACAACACAATTCTTAATCAGAAAATAAGTTTTGAAAGTTAAAGTTTGTGTTTAAATATCATGATATATAAGATACATACAATTTCTTCAGAGGAAAATTCTAACGATACTTCGCTCTTAAAGTGCCCTTCTAAATTATTAATCAAACACAGCACCCCTCGCCCCTCCCCCTTACAAGTCGATGGTAAATTCATTTGAAGTTCAACAATGGGGCAAAATGCCCAAATTATGAAACAGGTAAGCAAGTCCCCTCATCACACCGTCTCTCTACCCTTCTGATTCTTCGTTCTCCTCTCTCTCTCGATACTCATGGATGTTCTTAAATAATGGATTTCATTTTCTAAGGTCCCCTCCGAAACTTCGTTATATCTTCGCGTAGTGAGAACTGTACAAACACAAACACAAACACACACACTTTCCTCTTTGCAAAACCTGTTCTCAGCAACTCGAAGGCCACGCTTTCCCAACAGGTATAAGGTGTGCCCGACGCGATATGCAAGGGAAACATAACTACAGAAATAAACGGATGAGAAGCGACGGCGGCGGCATCGGTGGTGGTGGTGGCGGCCGGATGGAAAGGAGTTTTGTTGTTTATTTCATTAATCAAGGGATTGTGTTCGAGGACTTGTCAAAAGGGAATCTCGCCGAGAACGCTGAGTTAGGCGAGAGAACAGCTCGCGCCCCGTGAAAATTGCAGTTCGCGAATATGGAATATAAAATTCAATAATGGCGTAATTCGTATGGGGAATAGGGGATTGGAAATCTGAAATTAAGGAAATTGAAACGTGAATGCAGATGTTCAAAGATTTCGCTGTCAGAGCAAAATATCGTGGTGAATGAAGTCAATTTGAATAAGATGAAAGCATGTTCGCCAATTATATGAAGATAGCGGGTTAACGAAATTAAAATTGTGAAACGGAAATTCGTTTTTCCAAATGTTGCCAGAAATCTGAATAATCTCTCCTCCATGTTTATTAACTGATTGTCACCGAATTTAATATAACTTCTATATACGTGTTATGAAATTATTTGAGATTACATTGGGTGTTTCTGAACTTTATGTATTTAATTTTAATTAATAAAAATTTTTGTAATTATATTGAAACCTAAGAGGATGGCCGTAACGTCATTTACTTAAGAAGAAACTATGTCAAGCTATACTGAGTGTAATAGAAAAAAGGGTGGAATTCTGTAGATTAGTATCAAATGACTGAAAAAAATTTGAGAAAAATTTTTAGGACTAGAGGAAAGACCACTACGTTTTTGACAATATGATGTTTAGGTAAAAGTGCCAATATCAAAAAAAATATATGCTGTGTCAAGCAGTTGATTGTCCAGAAAGCGTATGCAAACTATACACGTGTAATAGACCAATTAACGCAGGAACATTCTTTTTAGTTTCTGTTTATTGATAAACAAAAACCTATAGGAAATGGTTGAATTTTTAAAAGGTTGAATTGAAGGATTCTATTGATCTAGAATTAAACACAAAAGATGCATTAGGATAACCCATTAGAACAACTGAACTGGAACTAAAAGGGGGTTCTAGGAAAAAATCTCTTTCATCTAGAAATCTAATAAGCTTTCTCATTCGAAAATCACAGCAACGATGCTAACAAGATCTGCGCAGAGCCTTATGAAGAATATAAACTGTAAATTACGTATGACGACATCAATTATTGAGGTACAAAGCCAACTATGTCTCCAAGTAAGTTGATTTTGTAAAAAAGAGTTTTCTCTCGTGATTTATGTTATGATAAAAGTACGGCAAAATGAAAACTATAATAAATGTTACCAGCAACTTCTTGTAGTTTAAAAATATTATAAATGATATGTTGAAATAGTTTGCAATTGTGGGTTTATTTAAAAAAAATAAATGTTATGGAGATGCAATAATTAAGAAAGAAACGATCTAAATACTAAAGCTATTGAGAAGTAAAAATATTTTAAGGTTTGGTAACGTAAGAAAAAACCGCTGAAAAGAAAGTTATGTCTATGTCTATTTCATAATATTTTCAAAATTTTTTGATTATTATAGCTTCTATGCTTTCATGCATTTTTCATTGATATGTGTACATATTTCTTCTATTTGTCCTATAATTATATACACTTGGACAGCAAAGATCATTATTATTATGCCGCAGATTTCTCCCACTTCCTCAACCAAACACAGGGAAACTTTTCATTTAATTAATATGTTTAAACTTGGACTGTGCATGGCTGATATTATACGGTTTTATTATCCATAACAAAATAATACTTACTACAAATACTATGATTCCCATTTAAAGATGGTTATCATAGCTGCGATTATGTTGGTTGGCCCATTGTTGATTGAAGAATTTTCTGACTATTGATATTGCTTTCATAATGACTGCTTCTTGTATGTTTGTGTGTGTATGTGGACTTATTTCCAGTATTTATATGTGATGGATAAATTGTTTTGTTGTTATACCTGTTACTGACATCACATTCGATACTATTCTTACTGCTTCTTAATTCCAAAGCATTTTTAGTTCGATGGTAAGTGGTATACATTTTACTATTTTCGCTTATTCTTTTTGTATAATGTTTGTATTATTTTGTATCGCAATCTATTGTGCACGTTTTCCTTTGCTTCTTATCAATAAATATAATGCCATGTTATTAGTAATTTGTCTATCTATGTGTATTGTTCAGTTCCAGTATAGTTTATAATCATTATTTTCAAGGATACTTTCCGGGATGTATTTGAAATATATCGTATTAGGTTTTACAAGTTGATGCCTGAGCGCAAGTTGTCAAGTTTGGCCACAATATTTTGACTCTCTGTATAATCCTTCTCAGCAAGTAGTTTACACTCTTCTGTTATGTGCTCTGTAGTTTCCCTGAAATGGTGACTGTGTTCGCAATTATCATTATTTAGAGGTTCTTTAGCTATATATTTTCTATAATTCTTTGTGGCGATTACATCGTCTTGCTTTGCTAAAACAAATCCTTCTGTTTTTAGAAACAGTTGCTCCATTTTTAGGTCATTGGTATGGCAATTTTTTAGCTATGTTTACATCTCACATGATATTGTTCTAGTGAGTGGCGTGTAGTGTTTTTCTGGGTCATTTCTATTTCTTTCGTTGTATGGTTATTATTTCAATTTCTTCTGTTGTTCTTTGTTTTAGATTTAGTGTATATAATGACTTAGTATTTGTGTGTTGTGTAATATTTATATTTTTATCATTACCATCAGGAGACTTTACTGGCCAGTCCATTCTTTTGATTCCCAATTGGTCAATCCAGTTGTTCACGATGTTTGGTCGATGTGAACGAGCATCATCATTTATTAAAATTCTTTCACATATAATGCCAGCGTACGGAAGAACATGTATCTCAAAATTTCATCCAGGTACCTCTGAGCAGTCAGGTTGCCATTCTGTATCATATAAAGGTCTGTATGACATCTTCCGCTTATCCCAGCTCATACTATTAGACTCTCACCATCATATTGGGGCTTTTCTCGAACAAATTGTGGCGGATTACGTGTTCTAGGTTCACGCTAAATTAAAATACGCCTATTATCTGGGTTTAAGGCGAATCTGGATTCGTTACGAAACAGTACTTGTGCCCAAGTCACCGTGATTCCAATTTCTATGCTGCTTAGCTCATACCCTCGTGACATTTTATGAAGAGCAGTTAGTGGAACGCATACAAGGGGTCTGCGAGCATACATGCCAACGTTATGAAAACGATTTCTTATTGTTCGAGGTGATATTATTCTGCTTGTAGCAACAGCACGCTCACGTCTAAGCTGCGTTGTGTTATGAGTGCGATTTCTACGTGCAAATACTATTAGGTATCGGTCATCTCTTGGTGTTGTGGATGTTGGATGTCCTTGTTTACGTCTTCCCTGAACATCTCCTGTTTCTAAAAATCGATCCCACAAACGCGAATTACACTTTGTCTAACTGCAAAAATTTCAGCAGCAGCTTGTTGTCTCCGTCCACCTTCCAATTGACCCATGACTCTCCAAGTCTATGTATAAGTTAAATCGCGTTGCTTCTCCATTATTATCCGTAATTACAGTTAAAAAATTAGCTACCATATAGAAAGTGACAAAATCTAACTAATATCCTCTAATTGTTTTGAGCTGTGTGGTATAATATAAAAGGTTACTGGGAACGAGTGTAATTGACCACGCAACATTTTTCAATATTAAGCTTACACTTAGCTTTTTTTGTACCAACCTAATATTACATCTAGATTATGTTAATGTTTAACTACATCAACAGAAAAAGTGTCAGTGTATACTTTAATATCATATGCATATCCAAGAATAGAATAACTATTACATTTTATTTTATTGCAACGATTTATGGCCTTTGTTTGAATTTGTGTGAATTGGTGTCTTCTTTTTTTGTGTTTCTATTTCTTGTAATTTCATGTATGCGAAAAAAATAAAATATTCCGGAACCTATTGTAAACGAGATTTAAATCTTTAAGATATTGCTTTGGAGAGCTTCAGAAATTTCCACTGCCAAAAGTAGACCAAAACAAAAGAACATTGTTGACATTAGTATGCTACAACTACGCAATGAAATTTACATTTTCACATTCCAAACCTGGCGTTGTAAATGAAACAACAATGCCGTCGAACGGGAGTAGTAATTTCAAATCGTCTCCACTCTGTTACCCTGGTAAATACGAAGTTCATCAGAATTACACACTTGGTTCGGTTTGATTTAATTTCCCGAGATAAATATTGAGATTTCTACATATCCAGAGACGGGGAAAAAGATACAATATAAGCTGATTTTCCTCTGTATATGAATGTCGTTCATATACGTACGTATATACTTCATGCTGCGCTTCAGGGTTCAGTTTTATTACCATGTAAAATAAGCTACACTTTGCGAGTGCTTAGGGTTTATAATCATATTGTGTGTTTCTGCAACGCGGCCATTTGCCGACGTTACGTGTAGGAAGTGGATGACGTGAAATTTTACGAACAGAAGTTGAAATGTTTTTTTTACTGTCGGGAAATGTAGGTCATGTCTCACGTATTGTACCACATTAAAGTGAGAAAGTTTTAGGGCCTCGAATCGGCGGTGAATATTTTAATTTCACAAGCCATATTTTTATTTTTCCCGTAATTAATCGTATAAACCTAGCTTATTATCACTCTTAACAGAAAATAGTATTTCCTACCTGACAAGCACATGCCTGTAACTTCACTAGTATTCACCTTCATTAATTAATTGCTCTCATTGTATAACATATGCATTAAGCAAGTCGAATGACTTTTAATTTTAAAGTACGAGTACCTTTCGCGATCAAGCTTTTGTTAAGACTATTTAACGAAAGATTCGTATTTTACTAAATAAGAACAGATTTTGCTCATAGTGGGTTTGCAAATCCGTTAAGTGTTAACTAAATTTATTTTAATTATGCAAATATTTTATCATTAGATATCGAACGGTCGTTTTCTGCACATATGATCATTTATTCCTCACGGCGAGCACGGCTACATGGATAAACTGTTGAAACATACTAGATGCTGCAAATATTTCATTAATCTTAACCATTTTGTACATTTGCATATTGAGAAATCTGCTTAGAAGGGTACGTGCTTTTTTAAACCAACAGTGCCAACTAAAAGGTGTTAAAATAGGAGATTTCATTCTCAATAGCCCGCCATTTTAACAGTTGTCATGACTCAACCTGTAACTACTTGACAAGTGATAAGCAAAAACTACGCCATTAATAAAAATGGAACGATATAGGCTTCAAAAACGCATTGAAATTATTAAAATTCACTACAAAAATGGTAAAAATTTCGCGGTCACGGTTCTCAAAACTAAAGCATTTTTGAGTCGTCGTGAAGCACCTGCTTGGCCAGCAATTGTGAAACTGGTGGAAAAGTTTGATCTATTGGGAAAAGTTAGTGATGTAAAGAATCGAACTCGTGCGTCTTTAACAACAAGAACAACTGAGAATATTGCTGTTATAGCCCATAGTATTGAGGAAAATCCAAGTCCATTTTTGGTCGATCTTTGGAATTATGTATTCCACATCACACCCTATTTTGCATAAAGGCTTAGGTCTTAAGGCTTTTAAAGTTCAGTTAACATAGAAACTCACGCCTACCGGCCATCAACAAAGTCGTGTCTTTGCTGATTGGGTAAACCAAATTGTTTTGAAGAAATTGGTGGCATGAAGGGGGCATGCCACCAATTTCTTCAAAACAATTTGTTTTACAAAATCGCTCCTACACTCCTCACAACTCGCAACACCAGAATACACTGTACATAGTGCACGGTTAACAATCGATTTTTTGTGCAACTGATGCATGTGGGAGTCACGTCGATGATTAAGACCCTGCCCAGGGATGCATAAACACTTGCAAGTATACGTCTCGCTCGCTAATAATTTTTTTACCCGATCCTTATATATTATATGTTTACGCGAAATTTAAACACAATTTTAAGGACAACTTGTTGTTTTCTCTTTGTAATCTTTTTTTCTACCTTTCCACATGTCCTGCAATTTTGATATTCATCGTAAATTATTACTAATGTCTTTTGTTTTAATGTTGCCACGCTAGAGCTATGAAACTTGATCAACCTTGGTTATTTTTCGCAAACACACAACGCGTTGTAATAACACGACTCGCCCCAACGTCGTCTATTTTTTATTTTATTTTTCGTACCATAGCATTTGTAATAATTCGGCACCCAGAATATGGGACTTGTAGTAGCACCCGTAATGTAAAATATGGTCTACGGGCAATATTAAAGAGAAGCTTTTTTATCGATGTGTTTTTTATTGCGTGAAATATTTTTATTCTTTGTTTATACACAGTCTGTCGCACAAAAAACTTACTTAAAATAGTAATTTTTAGTGGCGCCATCTATTAAAAAAACATGCGCCGGTAAGGTAGATCTTTCACCAATATTATGTCAAAATATTATAGCATTTGCATTTTTACATCAGTGTGCATTTGGCATTGGCCGAAAAATTAATATTGAACAAAGAGCAAATATCAAGTTCTGCTTTAAACTCGTTAAATCGTTTACTGAAACGTTTAATTTGTTGAAACGAGGGTATGGTGATGCGTGTTTATCACGTACGAGTGTGTATGAGTTGTATAAACTATTTAAAGGCGGTCGTACATGAACATAAATGACAACGAATATCTTGGTGCAAAAAAATCTGTGATTATGGAAAGTAACATCCAACTTGTGGGTGAATTTGTCAGAAATTAGCCGAAATGCTCATTGCGATACGTGGGAATGGAGTTAAATATGTCCAAAGATTCAATTCATCGCATTTTGACACAGCATTTGGGACTGAGAACGATTTGTGCAAGATTCGTACCACACAAGCTAACAGAATTCAATACTGTACAGACTTGATTAAAGACTCTAAAAAGGGCGAAACTTTCAGGTATTCCATTGTAGCTGGCGATGAGGCGTGGTGTTTTCAATATGATACAGAGACCAAGCGTCAAAGCTCTGAATTTAAGCATTCAAACGAAAAAAGTCCGGAAAAAAACCGTTTGGAGAAATCGAAAGTGAAGACAATGTTAATTAGTTTTTATGATTGAAAAGACATAGTGCAGAAAGAGTTTGTACCAACTAGTCAAACAGTCAATGCTGTATATTATCTTGGTATTATGAAGCGTTTTTTGGCGCGTATTCGTAGTGTGCGTCCTGGATATCGTGAAAATGGTAGCTGGCGTTCGTTACATGATAATGCATCATCTCATAGCTCGACCCTTATCACTGATTTTCTAACTACAAATGACATTTTAACCATCAACCATCCACCGCTTTCTTCGGATTTGACCCCTTGTGATTTCTGTCTATTCTCTAAACTACATTTGCCGATGAAAGGACAGCGTTATACCGACGTCGAAGCCATTATGAAGGCGTCGGACAGCAATCTTGAAGGACATCCCTAAAGATGAACTTAAAAATTCATTCGATATGTTAATTGACTGTGCAAAATGTTGTATTGAAGCCGCAGGCGACTACTTTGAATAAAATGAATGAATTTTACCAAAATAATAGGCTTTTGTTTTTATTTTAAAGAAGTTCCCTTTTCTCTGCGACAGACACACACAGAGTTAGTGGTATCATTGTTTACAGTTAACCTCGATTATTACTATCCAAATATTGGAAGTGATTTATTTATTTTATGCTTATACCGTTAATCTGTATGTCTATCATTTGTTTTTCTTTTATTCTTCTTGTCGTTTTAAGCGTCTATATATGTATTTGTATTCATATCCCAGCATATAAAATTGATTATACTCGTAGTTTAAAAAAGACATACATAACAAATAACGAACGGATAGCCATTGAGTTCAGAATTATTTTGTTTAGAATTTTATACACTTATAGAGTTATAAACAAGAACTCTAAAACCACCATAATTACAATCCATCGATACAACCCGATTGTCATATAAATTTGTCAATACTTCCTTTTATACGTGTAAATATGTCATATATGTATATATACATATATGAGTGTGACTATAAGTTATGGATATTCAGACCGTGCCATCCCAAATATCGGTATTATATATTAATGCGTATATACGTAAAGATATATATGTATGCTGTAGATTCTCTGCACACGTGCACGAGAGAAATGGGAACAGATGAAAGGTTACAAATCAAGGGAATTTATTCCCTTTATACCAGTTTTAAATCCGTATATTGTGGACGATACTGGTCTCTGTTTCTCATATATACAGAGGGAGGATTCCGTGTTTTATCCAAGTTCCTCCTTTGAGCACGCTATCATAAATAGTTTTCAACAAATATTTTTGAATGTGTTCTTTACCTTTTTTTTTTATGGTAAATCAGGAAGTCGTAAATTTCGTAGGTTATTCAATCGTCATTTTAAACATACGAGGTGCGCCAATTAAGCAATAAGACTATTATTTACAAAAGCATAATGAAGAGTATAATGAAAGTAAAGTTAGATGCCTCCGACGAATTTCACAACTGGAAAAGCAGCCTGAGAATTTTTCCGAAGTTATTTCCTTAAGAAAACACGTCTTGGCTGTCTAGATGAGTTCAACTTATTCGAAATGAGTGCGTTTGATCTGACCGATCATCTTAATAAAATAGAAATAAGTCTCAAAGAACAATGTCAGGACTATACAGAGGGTGGGTGAACACAAAGATTCTTTTAGTAGCTAAAAATTCACGGATAATCGATACTGAGTGAGACCCTACGTTCTTACAAATGGGCAATTATTCCTTCCTAACCAACTCCGAGCGAATGCAATCTACACTTGCTCTCAAATTCCCTCAAAACTTTTACAATAAAGTAGAATTTACTATTCGACTAGGCGGTGTAAATTCCCGATGGCCCACAGATATCAAAGAAAGCAATCAGAATCGCCTTTTAAAACAATTCGCTTGTATATAAACATGATTTTTTCGATAAATACCTGCCTTTGTAATTTCCACTGATTCTCCAATACCATTTCACAAGATGTTTGGTATCTATTTGTTGCTCTAGAATTTGAAATTTCTTAAAGTGATGATAAAACCTATTCTTATGAGAGCTTTTCATATTCTTAAGGTTCTTATGTCTTTCCGGAGTGTTTTTAGCTTCTTTGCACATGCCTGTTGAAGTTAGCCTTGATTATGGCTCTTTTAACTTCTACATAATCTTAGCCCTATTTCACCACCTTTTGCAGCTTTAGAAAGTCCACAACTTCTACTTGCCATTTATTCTACGATGTTGAACCCCCACAACTCCATATACTTTTATCTGTGCAAATTACGGTGGTTTATCCTCTTTTGACTTATTTATCTTCTCGCCTCACAGGTTTAGAGTCTCTCACATATTCTTTTAATTTTGTTTTCTGTTTTTGGGTTTTATTATCTTCTTTTTACATATTGTTCCAACAAACAGCTAGGAAAGTAACAGCCTGCATGACCAGAGTCTTGATTGATCAGGTAAGGCTAATTACGAGGGTATATGCTTGATGCTCCTGGGGGAGTATTAATTAACATATATAATTACAACCACTTAACTCTCGGTACGTTGCCTTACACGTTAGTTTAGATTTAACAAGGCTTCCTACTCTCACACATCTGCTATGAGCTTCTAAGTGTAATTCGCGCTCTTTTTTGATGTTACTTTGCAACATACACCGTCCAAGACTTATTGAGTTTAGTGATAGAGTTGACATCGCGTTAGTGTTGTTACTGGAACACAAATAGGTATCGTTATTTATTTACCATATACATTGTGTAAATTTATTTGCATTTGTAATATTAACTTTCTCGCATGCTTTCTAAATATATGCATTACGTTCTACGTCAAAAAAGTTAAACAAATACCCTCCAGTCAATTTCGTATTGGAATGGAAGGCCCTATCCAATCCTCTATCTACCTACCCCATACTCTAACCTTTCGCGAACAATTACGCAATTCCGTCCCAATAAATTCACAATTTCCAATATATTACAACAGCACATGCAACGCGTGAAATTGTACAAACAGAACGACGAACAAAAGGGCATCGGCCAAACAAAAGGCCTCATCGCCATATATAACGACAACTCTCGTTTTACCGAAATAAAGGACACATCGTGCACAGGCGAAAAATGGGTAACAATCGGTTTGAATATCGGGGGCTATTTAGATGAATTTTGCAATTGTTTATATATGTCAAAATAATGCCTTAAATACATAATGCTTAGATAATGCATAGATTCAGTACTTATGTATATTATTATTTACTTTAAATGCTCTTTGCTTTTCTTCCATTGGATACATGTTTAATCAATTACGATTAACCGCTTGGCACAATAATTTTTGTATTCTGTATACGTATTTGGATAACTATGTTGTCAACATCAGCAGATAATTAATCACAGTGTCGTACTTGGAACCACGGCAAAATCCACACGAAGACAAAGTCCGTACGATACTTACACCATCGAAAGCCAAACACTCTGCAAATTCGCTTTGCATAATTTAAATTGTATTCCAGTCTTAAACTTATCTAAATTATACAACTATTCCTATAAATTTTTTCTTTAGTCTCTCAAAACGAAAACTAATCCAAAAGGAGTCAAATCGGGTGACTTAGATGGCCATCTACCTCGACTAACGATTCTCATAAAATTAACTTAAAAATGAAACTTCGACGTGCACATTTCTTATATTCTTAACTAACATACCTGTTTATGCTGATAACTTTCGAAATATTATAACTTCTTCGCACGATGTTTTATATGCTGCTGTGTATCGTCAAGAAACAGTTGAGTAGGAAGAAGTCTTCCTGGTTCCTAGTTATAGTTTTCTAAAGGGTGTTTCAAATTGCGTGTTTTTTTTCTAAGAATAAATAAAATGTAGATGGCGCACTGAATTTGTCTAGGTATGTGGGCATTTAAAAAGTGTGACGTATTGATATTTACTAAAATGGCTTCGTACATGATACAACAATGCGTGCAAATTGTTGAATTATTTTATGAAAATCAGCGTTCTGTGAAAAGAGTTTTTAGAAAATTATGTGCATTTTATGGTTTACATAATCGTCCATCTGAAAACACTATTGGTCGAATTATTAAAAAATTTCAAGAGACCGGTTCCGTGGAAGATCAAAAAAGTGAAAAATACAGTTGTAGTGGTCGTTCACAAGAAAATATTGGATTGGTTTGGTTCGTGAAAGTGTTGCTGAAGATCCTGAAATGTCCATTAAACGACGTTGACAACAACTTGGACTTAGTGGATCAATAACATGGCGTATTTTACACAAGAATTTAGCTCTCAAGGCATGTAAGGTTCAAATAACACAGGAACTGAAGCAATTAGATCATTTAAATCGTCGTTCATTTGTCAATTTCGTCAATGAACAACCAGCGGATTTTTCTCAAAAAATAATGTTTTCCGATGAGGCACATTTTAAACTTGGTGGCTATGTTAATAAACAAAATTGCCGTATCTGGGGTGAGGAAAATCCACGAATTATTCATGAGAAACCCTAAACGAGTTACTGTTTGGTGTGCATTATGATCAGGTGGTGTAATTGGAACTTACTTCGTTGAAGATGCTGCTGTTGAAGCTATAACTGTCGATGGTGATCGATATCGTCTGATGATAACCGAATTTTTGTGGCCTGAATTAATGAATACTGATCTAGAGGATATATGGTTTCAACAGGATGGCGCTACACCCCACTTTGCACACGAATCAATTGATTTATTGAGAGGAAAATTTCTTGGACGTGTAATCTCAAGAAATGTTGTTGTTAATTGACCACCAAAATCATGTGATTTGACACCGTTAGACTATTTTCTTTGGGGTTATATGAAAAGTCAGGTTTATAAAAACAATCCACAATCAATTCCTGCTTTGAAAGATGAAATTATTCGTGCCATTGGTGAGATAGAACCTCAATTATGTCAAACTGTCATTGAAAATTTTAACAAAAGAGTGGACGTCTGTGGAGCTGCAAGATGAGGGCATTTGGCAGATATTATTTTTCGCATATAAATGTCATAATTGATACTTCAATTAATAATAAAAAGTTTTGAAAGTGAATACAAATTATGCGTTTTATTTATTATTTAAAAAAAACCGCGCTATTTAAAACACTATTTATATGGCATAGTGTTAACCGTTCCAGAGGGGGAAGAGAATAAAGTCAGTAAAGTATTGGTAAAAGATATGGAAGGTATGCAATACAAAAAGTGTTGTATGCCATAAAGAAAGTGACAGAATTGGAATACAATGTTAAGTTTATCCAACAAATGACACTAGAAGTTAAATCTTACTTAGCGCTTGATCGTCCTCCTATATTTTCATTAATGATTAAATAATATGCACCTTTATTTAGTTACCTTAATTTTAAATTCAATTTTTTTTGGTTAAAAGTTAATTTTAAAATTACCTTCCATAATAATTTATATAACGAATGTATTAGCAAAGTCTGAAGCGTAATTTAAAATCGCGAATACTTTATCAATCCAGTGTAGATACAAAGATTTGTAGTATGTTTACACAGAAGGTTCTGTAAATTGATGGGTACAGTTTATCTATCCGATGTTATTCATTAAATGCACCTTTTACAATTTATATCAACACACGTAAATTTTAGCTGATATGTAGAGCGAACGCGAGTGCAAAACATCTATCTATATGCTCCCCACATTTCCATCTACAAACCAATCCGACTCCACAGTTATATTTAATCATTGAAAGTCAATTTTACCTGGAATACACGTGATAAAACACGTACTGTGTGTTATACTTTCATTAAATTTCATAGGTATGTATATACTGGCTAGAAAGTAGAAGTGATATTGACGATATAAACAGTGAAATTCACTTCGAATATATGAAAAGACTTTTTATATTTAATTTATTTGAATAATTCTGATACTCATGCATAGCGCGAACTTTCTGGAGGATTTATTTGAAAAATACTGTTGACAATTGTGTGTTCAACTTGATGGAATGATATTTTCAGCGCATTTTTATTTTATTTATTACTCTAAATGGAGTAGATCAAATTTCCAGTTTCGTTATTTTAGATTTTGTTTATATTTCTTACATTTACGAAGCTACTTCAATATCATTTTCAACTTATTTTATATGGTAATAGATTTCCCGAGATATGGCAGACTTTCCGAGTCTGTGCTATGCTCAGTAAGTGTAATTTATAAAAGTGTAAACTATGTTTTATGAATCTACATTCATTTATATCAATTAGAGTAATTATAGAAGTGTTGTTACTATTTTATCGGGAAATCCGTTAACAATAAATACGAGGATGGTCCCATAAGTACCCGGCCTGACTTAGAGATGGCGGTAGTTGTTTGAAAAATATCACTGTGTTAGAAAGTATACAATCTCTAAAGCATGTGCTCCAAGTTTGAAGATGCTACGTTGTTTAGTATTTGTTTGGCAACCATCAATAGTGAACGTTTTCAGTGAATTTGTAAAATTGGTGAAAATTGGTCATCGGTACGTGATACAATACTTTTATTTGAAAGGCGTCAGCCAAACCGATATAAAAGCTGAACTAGATTATACTCTGGGTGAGCCTGCTCCTTCGTTTACAATAGTGAAATGTTGGATAGCAGAGTTTAAACGAGGCCGTACGAGCTGCCAAGACGAGCATCGCAGCGGTGGACCAAATGAGGTGACGACTCCAGAAATGGTCAAGAAAATCCATAAAGCGGTACTGGATGATCGTTGACTGAAAGTGCGCGAGCTAACAGACATAGTAGGCTTTTCAAAAAGTGCGGTACATCGCATATTATCTGAAAATTTGGACATGAGAAAGCCGTGTGCAAGACGGGTGCCGTGTTTGTTCACACTCGAGCAAAAACGGTGTCGTGAAGATGTTTCAATTGAGTGTTTAGCGAAGTTTCATATCAACAAAGCAGAATTTTTGCACCGTTTCATAACCATGGATGAAAAGTGGGTCCATCACTTCACATACGAAACAAAAGAAGAATCAAAATAATAGACTCAAAAGGGAGAACCGGCTCCAAAGAAGGTGAAAACCGTGTCATCTGCAGGCAAGGTCATAGCATCGGATTTTTTTTGGGATACGCGTGGAATAATTTTCATTGACTGTCTTGAAAAAGTAAAAACTATCAACGGCGAGTATTATGCGAACTTATTGCAACGTTTGAGCGAAGAAATCAAGCAAAAATGGCCGTATTTGGCTAAGAAGAAAGTGTTGTTTCATGAAGACAATGAACCATCTCACAAATATGTTATTGCAATAACCAAAATTAATGAATTGAAGTTTGAATTGCTTCCTCATGCACCCTATTCGCCAGATTTGGCCCCCTCGGATTATGTTCTGTTCCCAAACTTGAGAAAATGGCTCAGTGGTTAAAGATTTTCTAACGAAGAAGAAGTGATGTCGGCAGTTAATGGCTATTTTGAGCAGCAAGACAGTTTTTATTATAAGAAAGCTTTCGAACTTATTGAACATCGCTGGGAAAATGTATAGAGCTGAAAGGAGATTATGTTGAAAAATAAGTATATTTCTTTCCAAAATATTTGCGTTTTCTTTGTTGGGTCGGGCACTTCTGGGACCACCCTCGTATAATCCTACCAACACACAGTGCAGCCAGATACATGAATTATTGGCTATAATTCTTTCCACGTACTATTTGAAGTTTTATATATCTGATAAGAATATATTAATAAAAAAGATTAGTTTTAAAATGTGGAAATAAATGGAGTATTTCACAAACAAGCTTTTATGTTGCAGACAGATGTATTACGTTCGTTTACAAAAAAAGATTTATTGTACATTATATTATATCTTTCATCATCTGTGGCTTTAAAACTTTCGTCAAGAGGTAATATAGTGGGCTCTTCCACCTTCTGAATTACTTCTTCGCTTAAGTTTTCCTAGGCAATTTACGGACGGAAGAAATTAAGGAATCCGAGGAAATCAACAACAAATGAAATATATCTCACATTGTTTTTTCGCGTGAGATTTTTCTAGAAAACTCCACTCTGATTCCTCTAATATCTTTGTTGCGAGCTTCTTGTGTTTCCTCGCTTAGTTGGCCAATAGGTAGCAGAACAGATGCGGTAACTTCCGGTCCGAGTATTCAATTTTTATGCAATGTCGTAGGCATTTTATACCTCTGGTAAACAATTACATATAATCGTGGCAATATTTCCTAAATTTATTTTAATTTACTTCATAACTACAAGATAAAGCCTCTAATATAACTTTTCCTATTAACCTTTCATCTAACACGTGCATTGACATCGTTGGTATTTCCGTACCTTGGTTTAGACTTATATACTATAAATAGCATTCTATCTTTGAACGCTTTTTGAATTTCGTTTTTATTTTGCGATATAATTTTTGCACTTCATCGCCTCGCGCTATCCACTATTTTATTGGAAGTTTATACGCCACGTATAACAAACACTCGAAAAATCGTATCTATGAGTGTAACGTTGATAAGGCAAATTTAAATGCACTATTGTCGACGGGTCTAACATTTATTCTCTCAATATAATTGAAGTCTTTCACTCCATATACTCCATATATTGTATATCCTCATAGCAGAACTTGTTTTCGTGACCGCATTGCAGACCTTTCCAACAGTCGTGGTAAATAGTAATGTATGCGTTCCGTTTATTATATTGCCGTTCAATCAGCAGGTTGTATTTCGGAGCTGTTGTACATGTTGTTCAATATGATCAGTTTCTGCTAAAGTAATTAATCTATGGTTTCGTGTTTCTATGTAAATGTATGGGCCGTCAAAAATAGGGCGAATGTGGTCGTGGGTTTTTCTATATAATTAAGTCATTAGCAGGTATGTTTGATACAAGCTGCAATGACACTACTGATACTAACGATGTTAGAAACACATAAGTATCAGAAGCACATTCTTCTTAAAATTTGTTTGTATTCACAATGATCTGCACTTCCATGGCATCCCAATTTTGAAGTGTCAGTTGGCTGTACTTTTCGGCATCCAAATTAAGAACATCTTTTTGTAATCCTATAAGTCTTTTCGTTGTATAGTCGAGCAGTTGCTGTAACGGTACTTGAGCAGAATCTTCGTACACAGCAATATTGTCTGGATAACACTCTTTCTTGGCGCATTGAACAACTTTATAAGACGGATATTCACCTTTTACGGCTTCCCTTATTAATTATATTGCTGTCAGGTCAATTTTTCTTCCACAAAAATTGATAGTGCTTGCTCAGGTGTAAGTTTTTTATCATTATGTTCATCAGCAATTCTAAAAGCTTCTTGATAATTCGATGCCGTTTTCGATGACGTATTTGTCATATCTTTAAGTGAAGAAGATGCAACAGATTTTCCAGCAGAACGTAGACTCATTTACACTGCATACACATCATCAACAGATACATTTGAATACAAAGAAGCAATTTTACATCGCTTTGTTGTAAAATAATTTTTGCTGCCAAGTTAATCTTGTCAGCATCGGCATCTTGTTTGCCGATAAAGTAGTTTTCGCTTTCTTTGGAGGTGCACGACCACGTTCTAACCATTGTTTCGACTGTTGTTTAGTTTCGGGTGTACTGTAGTGTATCCAAGTTTCATCGCAAGTAACAAATCGCCTACAAAAATCAACCGGATTCCGCTTATAAAGGTCCAAACACTCATTGGAAATGCTCAAACGAGTGAACTTTTGATCAGTCGTAAGCAATCGCGGCACCCATCTTACCGAAAGCTTGAAAAGGCCCAATTCTTTCGTTAAAATGTGGTGTACGCATTCTGTTGAAATGTTTACCATGTCTGCTATCTCTCTCACTTTGAGTCGTCGATCTTGCGTAATAATATTATGGATTTTTATAATCATTTCTTTAGAAGTCACGATTTTGGGTGCTCCAGAGCGCACTTCACCAACACAGCTTGTTCTACCACGTTTAAATTCATTTACCCATCTACTTATTGTGGCGGATGATGAAGCAGATTCATCTAATGTTTCCCGTAACTCATCTTTTATTTCGGTAGCTTTCATACCCTTAATTACGAAGTATTTAATCACCGCACGATACACACTTTTTCTATTTTAACAAAACGACGTGTTGCTTCTTTTTCAGCTGTCAAAAATAAACTAATCAACCGATTAATCTAAATATCGGAACGTAGACATATAAATAGACAACCTAAATTACAGTGCATTTGCTTTACCAATTAGAGCGCCACCTATTTGTCATTCTCACTACTTATCAAACTATCCTCGTATAAGTACTTACTTTCAGGAACAGAGTATATAACAGAAATTACTATAAAAACTCAATCTAAGTTCAAACAAAAAAGTTAAAGTTACGATATACGATACTGCATTTACGTAAGTTGTAGCGAATGACAAACTTTAAACTGATGTTAAATTTCTAGCATTATATATGTGTGCGGTTTCAGATAGGCCGTCGCCCCACTGTGCACGATTAGTACGTACATGTAATCGGCGCGAATTTCCTCTAATAAATGTAATTGGGAAAACGAACTGATCGACTTTATTAATTTTACAGTTGCATTAAAGACATTTTCTAAAATACAATCATTACATTTTTATCGACACAAGCATACCCTGCCATCAAGCCCCAGCTCTAGACAGGAACGAGATAAGGTTAAATTTCTAACGCTATCATGCATACAATTTGAATATGAACACTGCGTTAACGCCTGCTACTACTTTAATAATGTGCAAGTGTCCATGACCATCGACCATGTGGAAACATAACTGAAAACGTCACGCCTTCGGTTATCGGTGTATGTCTACAGTCGCTTTTATCAGTATTATAGTCTTTGGGAAGAATCAACACCAAAGATCGAAACTTCTTCTCATAAATTCCGTACTCCCTGGCTGGTTTGTGTTTGACTTCCTAGCTCCACATCAGTACTGTATTCACTGGAGTATCCAAATATCTAAAGACCGGAGATCCGCATTAAGTACAATACTTCCTTTCGCTCTGGGTCAGAGGAGTACGAGTCACCGTATCAGTATAATCAGTATCAGTATAATCAATATCAGTATAATACGATCTAGCTATCCTGCGTCAGAGAACAAAGTTTCGTAATGTGCATCAGGACAGTACACTCTGAAGCTCCGATATTCTAGAGAGTACACAAAGCCCTGGTCTTAAAGTATTTGTACACTACGGAGAGTATGATTTCGAAACTTGTGTTCTTCTCTAATGTAGACCAGCCAGAGCCACGAAATTGATACATAACTCTGGACGTTTATCCTGCCTTGATGCAGACCGGTTATAGAATACGATACTGCGATGGAACTTGAAGCTTTCGTATACGCGTGCGTAATAATTTATACTAATTAAAAGCAATCAATTCTTGCAGATATGGACTAACAGAAAAATGTAGCATGTATTTTTGTGTATTGATCATGGATACCTTAGATTTTCGTCACGTTAGTTTGAAATAATACACATTCAGAAAATACAATGGAAAGGTACTTTAGAAATTTATAGAAGGCAAAGTCGCTATATCCGACAAATCAACATGCTTTCGCCTGGGTGACATTTCAGATGTTAAAAACATGCTAAAGATACATCAATTAGTTGTAGAGTAGACCAAATTGTAGCATATATTAAGAAACTTGAGTAAGTTTCAGCGAAATGTATGGTTTCTTGTACATTGAGTAAATAAAAATAATGCCACGTATCATCATATATGACATATATCATAGTTCAGATTGCTGGAGCACAGACCAATCAGTTCTCAGAGAATTATTTATCGATGTAGGTTATCCTAAGTACGCTGTTTTCTATCAACGTAACTGTAAGGTAACCATCACTGTATTATAAACGGGATAAACTGAACTAGGTTCCCTCTTACCCCGTTGTAATTATTTAAAACTATTTACAATTTCTTTTTTTCAGAAGGATGTCTTAATCTTATCGATACTCCTTCAAGAAGTGCTCATTTTTCAGTAAGTACTATTTGCAATTAAGATCATTCTTCGTATTATATCACAACAACTAATTTTGATTATTTATCATAATAGATATTGACAATTACTATATTAAAACTAGGGTAAAATATAAATTCCTTCACCATTCTTGCACAACTTAAAATAAAAAGTATTTATATAGTATATCTCCAAAAAAAAGACAGAGGGAAGTATATATTCTTAAAACACTAGGAAATGCGCTTTTCAATTACTTTTACTCCATCTTTTACGGACGACACTTTATCTTTCGTTTCGCTTAGTTGAATTTAAAAAAGTTAGTTACTTCCATGTTCTCTTTCAGTACATCTCGTGAATACTATTTACAAATTCTATTTTGCTTTCAAACTTGAATACGGATTTGGACAAAATTTACTGGTATGAACTTTAAAAGAAAATATTTAATTGTATGCATTATCGAGAAGAATTGCGGATGAATCGAATTATATTTGTACTTGAGTGAATGCAAAGAGATACGAGAATGAAAAATGTAATTAGACACGCCGTTAAAGAATTCTTTCCAAATAATATAAAACAGAATTTAAAATAGTAATATTTCTTGCATATAATAATATTCTCTTACGATGTGACTGGAATATTTTTATCTCTTTTACATCGTATATACGTTGCAGAAATGTAAAAAGCTTGCTACTTTTGCTGAAATATGGACCACTATAAATACATGTCTATGTTTAATATTCATTTAAAATCATTGTTTTACTACCCCGTCGACAGATTTTGTCAATTTATTAAAAATACATCTTCATGATATAAAACTGTTGAGATCTTCTGTTTAATAATATTCACAGTTTTCGATAGACAAGATTCAATACTTATATTATTTCCGAAATACATACATATAGTATATTGAATATGTACAACTGCAGATAGACTTCTTGGTCCTTATCGTAACCTAGTCCAAAGTATTCCATTAAAATAATCATTAGATTGTTTCATTAAGTTTTGTTCTCTAAAAAATTAATTGTACAACAAAAAATTAGTTACATCAAGTAAGTACACCGACTGGAACTGACGATTTCGTGTTTACCGGATAGACATATGTATTACCATTAGACCATAGAGAACGCTGATATTCTAGGATACTAATAAGCCATAAATTGCATTATGGAAGCAGATATTAAATAATACTCGCATAATTATGCTCTTTTGCGATACTAAACTGGAAAGTAGACGCGAATATCATCGTTTTTTGTAGTCGAATGGTAAAACCTATGCCCGGTAACCATGAGTTTTAGTTCTACTAGTGAACAATAATTTTTCAAAAGTTTCAGTAACGTGTATACGATGTAAAAGGTGGTAAAAATTTGAATTTTTTAGTATTTCTTCATGTAAGAAATCAAAGACAGAAGTATTGATATTTGGGTTCTCACAGAAACAGAGAAAGGCAAAGAAAACGAGAAAAGAGGAGATTATATTCATTTCCTCAGCGGAGTATGTTAAAGTCTCTGAAGAAAACAAGGAGTTTCTGTAGCTGTACATAAGAAACATAAGAATATTGTCAAAATTTTGGAAGAAATAAATGAATAGATAATCCTAAGCAATTGTGAAAAATGGGATCATAATAACATTAGGAGTATTATGCCCTAAATGAAGATGTTCAAGTGAAAATAAAAGAGGGATTTTACGAAAGATTATGGAATACATTACTGAACGTAAATAATAAAGCGGTGTCTTTACTCGGGGATTTAAAGGCGAGAACTAGATGAAAACAAAAGGATTCAGTTGTAGGAAGATATAAGGAACAAGAAATAATAACATACAACGGCTCAATGACTTATGCCAAAGTTAATCATTCAAAATGGTGAATGGATTTTGTTCACATAAAAGCGTATATACTTAAGTTTACATCCAAGAAGAATACGATTGGTGACTGACAAAGTGCGTAAGTGGATCAGAAACTTCGAAGCTGGCCGTGATAATGTCCATGATGACTCTCGCTCCAGTCGCCTATCTGTGATCACAGACGATAAGGTGGCTCCAGTTGAATGCTTCAGAACAGACGCTTCACCATAAGCATTCTGTCAAACAACTTTCTTGGAGTGTCGAAGTCAGGGCTGTACAAGATTGTTTCTGAAAAGTTAAAGAAACCGTGCTTCCGTTGAGTCCCTAAACTTCTAACGGATGACCACAAAAACAAAAGATTTGAGTTTTCGCTGAATTTTTTGACTCGTTATAACGAAGAAGGTGACGTCATGTTGAGTCGTATCGTAACGAGAGACGAAATGTGGGTTTCACATGTCACGCCCGAATCGAAGCAGCAAAACATGGAGTGGAGAAGTCCATACTCTCCAGTAAGGGTCAAGCCCAACAGACTGTCCCGACGAAAGATCGCAGCGTCTGTGTTTTGGGATAGGTATGATGTTTCGTTGGTCAACTTCATGCAAGAGATTCAAAACAAAGGACACGGCATGCTGACAGAGGAAATTTTGCTACTCCACTACAATGAAGGGTCTCGCACCGCATCTCAGATCCTACTACAACCGCGACAAGTCACCGAACGATTTCCATCTTTTCATTCTTTTCTTCTGGACCATTCCCCCTACAGCTCCAACCTTGTGATTTCCATCTTTTCCGCTATCTCGAACATCATCTCGGCGTAAACCACTACAGCGATGACGAAGATGCGAAAACGACCGTGACCTCTTGATTATCGGAGCATGCGGCCAGATTTTATGAAGAGGGTATTCAAAATCTAGTTGTAAGGTTTGATAAGTGTTTAAGCAAACTTGACGGCTATGTTGAAAAAGAGAGAAATGTTTGTAGAATCTGAAAATAAATTTGGTTTTTGAAAATTTTCTTTCGTATGGTTTTTATTTTCAAACGGCCTTAATTTAAAAAACACGCCTCGTAATAATATAGTAGAATTTTAGAAGGATAGAAAACGAATGCGAAGAGATATGGTGCAAGATTGTGTTTAGATAATATATTTACCCTGCAGCCAGTAATATAATATAAAAACGAAAAGTTAGAAATTTATCCACGAATCTTTTATTTAAACACGAAATTGATTATTTTAAGTATCTTAAAAGCACGTTTCCAGAATCATAAACATTAAACTAGAAGAAATGTCTATGAAGCAAAATCGATGAGATAGACAGGAAGATCTGGAGAACAACATACAGTAAGAAAGACCAGGACGGAGAAAAAATGTAAGAAACCAACACCAAAATAGGACAAAATGAGTTTTGAAAATGTGTACTCAGAAAGTGCTAAACTAAAACTAAAACCGCCTTATACCCATTTGACGCTCGATTACTCATCCGGGAGAAAATATTCCATACTACAAACTTGCACCAATCTATTTTAAGAAACACTAAAGCAAATAACTATAAAAAAATCATAACAAATATTAATCAAAAATAATAGATAAAACCCTTTTCCACATACATTTTCCTATTCTATATACGTATTTCGACTATTAAGTTGCCATCATCAGCAGATAATTAATAATAGTGTCACAGTCTCCATTAAAATTTACCATAAATATAATTGACCAATTTAAAGTACTCGATTGCAATATGTCATCTAAAATATACATCGATAGCTCGCGCTTGTCCTGAAAATATGAGTGATATTAACGAGAAACGTGAAAAAAACCTATCCATCAATATGGTAGATTTTGGATATGGAGAAACAGTATCAAGATAAATGGCTTCGAATTACCTAAATAAAACAAATCTAAAAATGAAAGACAACGAAAATATATTTGGATGTTTTTATTGTTTAATACAAATAAAAATGTGTACATAAAAATCGTTTTTATTTACGGAAATACTTACAGGTTTCCTACTAAAATCAGAATACTTGTTTTATAGCAACGATGAAGATTGAAATGTGCAGTACATTACAAAAATCCCACTGGCTTTTATTTAATTGTCCATACTGTCTCTTCCCTTCTCTATACTATTTTTTTTGCACTTCATTGCACTCGTTGAAACGTCTGCGCGTAATCTACTTTTGAAATGCCTTACAAAATATTGGGCATGGTTCTCTGTATGGATTTTATGTCATCAAAACGCTTTCTTTTTCGTAATTTTCAATTTTTAGAACGAAACAAGCTTGACGGAGCTGAATTCAGAGAATACAATCTAGTAATCAATCCCCACGCGAATTTTTGACTAAAGACTGGATGGCAGATAAGGACGTGTTTACATAAAGTGTCGATACGTCACTGACACTACTTTATAAAAGAAAACTATAATAATCGTTTAATTTACAGAGTCGAATTTTAAGTAATTAAGTCGTAAACATTGAAAAACACTACCAATGTTGTTTTCTGGTGTTTCGTGATCTTTTTAAAATGGTAAATATCACTCAAAAACTGTGCCTTAAACTATCGTTCCTGCATGCTATTTTCATCACTGAAAATATTTTGGTAGCACTTATTATATATTTAAAACCAGAATTTAACAGCAGTTCTTTATTCCATCCCAGAATTGAAGTAGCTGATTTCAGTTGTATTAAACATAATGTACTGTGGGGGTAAGCATTGGAGCCCGTGTTGCGCGTGGGTTGTCATGGGTTGTTTTACATATAAAACTAGAATGAAACAGTAGATAACTTTTAAAGACTTCATTGCTTTTCGAAGCATTCTCCGCGAAGATTAAGTTACTTTTGGATGCACTCGAACCAACTCTGACCAGTTGTTCAATTCGTTTGTTGGTAGAGCCAAATTTGCGTTTTTGAAAGTATCGACTGCTCCTTCTGACGACTCTAACGTCGATCTGTTCTTGATTTTTAGAAAGGTAAAGAAATCGTTGGAACGTTTTGTTGTGTTAAAAATTCAATTGTTTTGAGTACTGTGTGCGAACTTACATTGTCTTGGTGGAGGATGATTCGCCCTCCAGGGTTGCTTTTTCGAAGCTCAGCATTGACTCTCGGCAAAGAAATGGTTGTATACCAATCGACAGTAATAGTTCTTTGATCTTGGGAGGAATTGTTGTTGCATGACCTGCTTTCGAATCAAATGTCGCGACCATCTTTTTGGAGGCTCTTCAAGAACGGATGACTTTTGTCGACTTTTTTTCACCATGGAATACCCAAATAGAGGTCCGGCATTTATTTTCTGGCTCGTATGAGTAAATCCTAGATTCATCACCACTGACAATGTTGTACACGTTTTTAGAGTTTTCGATGTTGAAGCGATCTAGAGCTTTCTGACACAAATTCACACTAGCTGCTTTCTGTTCTTTGGTCAACAGGTGTGCAGTATCCAATGGAAAATTAATTTTTTTACACACAAATTTGTATGCAAAATTCCCAATAATGCTTCAATCTGGCGCTATGTCACATATTCTTCGTTGATGATCTTGGGCACAACATCGACGTTTTTCTGAGTGACTGCTGTTTTTGGTGAACCTGCTTTTGGATCGCCGTTAAGACTAATCTGTCTACGTTTGAGTTCTCCATACCAACGAAAGATTGTTGACTGGTGTGCTGCTTCATTGCCGAAAACAGAAACCAACTCGGCGAGCCATTCTTGTTAAGATATTGTCTTCAAAAATTATAAAAAAATTCTCCATACCAATGAGAAATTGTTGACTGATGTGGTGCTTTATTGTCGACAACGGAAACTAACTCGGTGAAGCATTCTTGTTGAGATAATTATCTTCGAAAATTACACAAAATTATTCGGCGAAAATGTTCTCGGTTTAATTCCATTTCTCAGCTAACTCGCCAACTTTGACAGTTTGATGTAGCTACAATACAATAGACTAAACCATCAGCTACAGAGTAACCTTTAACAATTCTCAACCTGCGCCAAACTTGCCACAGTGTACAGTAATCGGTTGCGCCATATTAATAAGCTTTTCTAGTGCTTAATTTGGTACGTAGACTTCCGCGGTCGTGGTCCATACTAACTGCCTCTGGGTTTCCGGGCTGAAACCGCGTCACTTGTATATCTGCCGACGTTGCGTACCCATTTGTAGAAGCAGATTCGTATCATTGCTACTACTGCACTGAAAACTCAGTTTTCAGTGCAGTAGTTCAGCCCTGAAGATGTCCCACACAAATGGGTACGAAACGTCGGCAGATATACTAGTGACGCGGTTCCAGCCCGGAAGCCCAGAAGCAGATAGCTTTTCTAGTGCTCTTTGTGTACCTTTTTATCATATCTTTCCCAAACAGTTGTTTGTAAAAATAATGTAATTACCATAGAATTTTTTCAAATATGAGCTTTAAATACAGTTTATGCATTCAGTTATTATTACGAAACTGTTATAGTAATTGACAGTGAGGATTAAACTCAGTAATTCCATTGGTTAAATGCAGATACTATTTTAGGTTCCTAAATCTCCTATATAATTTGCACTTTCGCAAAAAAAAATTGTTGTTTCAACTTCTTAAACTATACTTTCTACGTACGTTTTTCTAAAGCCAGAAAATTTCTACTTTGGAGTTAATGGATTGCTTTCTTATTGAAACCCGCCAGCACAAATGTAGCTCCTCGTAGATTACTGTAGGGAATTTAAGTCCTGTAATAGTTAATCCGGGTATTCCTGGTTTTTGTTAGTTCAAACTGACAGAAGGTTTAAACATTCCGACCACGGTATTTTACCGCTTTTAGTGCAGCTTTTGCGGCTTCAAAAGCTGCACTAAACTAAACTAAAACGCGTAAATTCCGGGCAAATATTCTTTTTGCTTCATAATGCCAGCGTATGCGACGAGAATATATGTTCCATCCAGCCATGATAAAATTAATTATTTCCTTTCTTTATTATCTAATAATCGAACGCTTTTCAGAGACACTTTATTTATTTAAAATTTTGAAAATGGAATGTAATTTTTGATTTTTCTCGAAGCATAGTAATAATGGTCGATAGCCTTACTTCGAACTTCAGTAGAATTTGTTGTGTTTTAAATCAATCCTTTTGGCAATTAAGTTTCGTATTAATACTATGCGTTCGATAGAGATGGATAGAATAAAATATTGAAATACTCTCATCTAATATCAGTAACATCCACTAAACAACATTACTACTTTGTATGATTGATTATACATAAGATACTTATCTACCTGAAAAGTAGCTAAAACCTTTGATGAAGAAATTTAAATCTACTTTATCTATCAGATACTTATATTTGTCTTGATGGTAGCTATCAGCGACCTCGTCTATAAGTGCAGAAAACAGCTATTATACATATTGTTATTGAAAAAAGAAATTTGAAAGTAGAGGGTGCAATACAGTGTTAGAGCATAGGTTCCCAAGCTTTTTAAAGCTATGGCGCCCTTAACTTTCAAATTATTTCCGGCGGCGCCCTTCACATGAAGCAAAACTGGAGACCTGATAGTAAGTAAATATCCCAGTGAGCTCTGTTACGCCCTTCTCTACATCATATCCTAGTGTTGATAGTAACGTAAAAGTTCGTATTGCTTACCTTAAAAGAAACTAGGGAACTCTTACGGAAGGAATTAGCCAGTTAATTCGAAGAGTAGGAAGAAGTTCCTGCATAAAAGGTTCTGAGGGGATGCCACAGCATTTATCCCTAGAAGTATCCTTGCTAATGCATGGATGCACATGGATTCTCAAATCCCCACCAATGGCGAAATTTATACCGACACAAAAATAAAAACACTAACGGCGATAATCGAAGAAAACTCAAAATTAGTTTTAAACTATTGGTTCATTTATTAGCATAAAATAAATAAGCAGCTCTACTACATAAGGTCTCAGAAGTATTAATTCAATTACGAGCATGTAATCAGTGACTAAATGAACAATCCTGGTACATAAGTCCTCAGAAATATTAATTTAATTACTAGCACATATTCAAGGACTAAATGAACAATCCTGATATATAAGTTCTCAGGAATATCAATCTAGTTACTAGCATAAGATGATTACAATGAGTAATACTAGCATATAGATCCTCAGTAATGTTGATCTAGTAGTTGGCAGGCAACCAATAATATTACCCTAAGCATTAGCAAGTAATCAGTGACTGAAATGAGCAATATTAGTACATAGATATTTAGTAGTTAATATGTCTTCATATTGTTATTCTAACTGCTAAATACTAGTACATAGGTTTTCATTAACATTCATCTAATCAATATATAAATCTTTAGTAATATTAATCTAATTATTATAAATCTCTCATGAGGTTAGACTGGATACGTATGCCATTTACATGAAATATACAATAGATTCTATGCCGTACTAAATTTATTAAATAACTTTGCTATTGGCTGAAAGCCCATTTGCTAAATAGAATCGATGCAAAACAATCTACTTCTAGTATCAACGATCACCACTAATTGACAAAATAATATATCAATTGAGGTTTGATTACCTTGGCTATTTTATAACTAATTAATAAAGTAATCCCACGACTACTCAATTTACTAACGACTACACTAATAAATGTTCCTCAACCTTACATGGACACTCATGAATATTGCATGGATGTTACTCTGCAATGTCTTTCAGAGGTCGCCGAGTCACTGCTTAGCTAGCCATGCTAATGTGGTGATTAAAAGATGACTATGTATCCCCCGACGGGTGCAGAAAAATGTTTAATTAATCCTGAAATCACCTGCTGATTGATGTAGTACTTCAAATGCCTCTATGCTAACTCGTCTTCGTCAAAGAAATATCAGCTGTCGAAAAGACCATAAAATTCCACAGGAAAACGATTGCAAATAATAAAACAGAACAAATAATAAATAATATTCCTACCTCAATGATCGTGAAGGGTGGCTAAAGGAAGTTTTCTATGCAACGAATGTAGCGAAACAAAATGATGGTGATGTCTCCACGTGCTACATGAATTTCGTTGAATAAATTCTCAATAAATGACAAAATAATATGCGACGAATTAAAACTTAAACGTATAATCCAATAATAGTTGAAGAAACGACGTTTTCACCATAAAACAAAGGCAACTAAACAACAGGTATGCACAGAATAATAACTGCCATCAAGGCAAGTTCGGTCACACACATGTAACAAAACTAACTAGTACAGGCCCGTTCTTCTTTAAAAGACAGTTAGTTATAAAACCTTCAATTATGAACCCTACACTGTCGAAATCATCGAATTACCGCACAATAAGGAAAATAGAATCGAAGAACCATTATTACTTTACCCTTATAATAACCAGACTTAAGGTATTAATCAAGAGAGCGCTAGCGATATTACAAACTCTGAATGAATGGCTTAAATCAATTCAAACATATTAATTACATAACTTAGGCTACCAGCGTTCTGATATTCGAGAAGGACCTTAACGACACAAATTAAATCAGATACAAATTATGCGTTCATGAAATTTCAATGGGTCTATAAATGATTTGAAAATTTAACAAGGTGTTACATTCACATTACATTATCACATACAATGATGTACACAAATTTTCACATGACAAAATGAGCGAGCAAGTAACAACTCTTGTAACGAAGTGTGATTGGTAGATGTAATGAATTTACTTACTTATTTTTATATGTATCTCAATTGCCAGTAAAAGCAAAGAAATTGTGATGCTTTAGAAAAATATAGTAAAATGAACATTGGGTTGCTTTTTTCAAGTTATTGTTTATAATACGTCCAAAAAGTATTTATTGAATTGATGTAAATTGTGGACAAATTGTATGTTTATTGGAATCAATAAAAAAATACGTAGGAAATCGTATTCGATTGGTATTATTTTGTTAATTTAAGTAAACAAATGTATGAGCTACATACACAGAACTTTTTTTTAAAAACTAAAGATCAAATTAAACAAAACGCTTGTCTTTTTGACAGACAAATGCAGTGCATTGCTCTGAATCTGTATTTCATTGTCTCTGATATGAGAAAAAAAGCATCGAAGGGACGATAGGACAGTTGTTTGGAAAATGGCCAAACGAAATGTGTCTGAAGTAATCAATTTTTCATATTTTATCCTCTAAGGTGATTGAAGTAAAATCTAAAAATAGAAATGATATAAAAATGTTCAATAAATCCTTGCAAGAAAATAACATTTGTTAACATTGAGTTACATTTATATGAAAATAGACGACTTTATTATTTTTATGTAAATTTTGACGAGAATTAGAGTGCTGTAACTTCCGTCGAACATACAAATCATGCAAAATTGCCTTGGTTTCGGAGGCTGAGCAATATGTAGCAATCGGTGATGGTTTCAATTACTGCAATTCAAGTAAAGCGTTATTATTCATATGCTGAAACAGTACTGGCACAATTTATATATCTTCAGTAGTTTTCCTCAAAGAATCATTTTGTAATGTATTCATAGCAATTATACAATCAGGGCTGATGTTTACACTATGAACATTTGCAGCTTTTCAATCTGAGAGCAAAGCTAAAGTGATTAGAAACTGTATAGTTAGATTATTGTAATTATACCTAAGATGATTAATATTTCCATAAAATAAAAACATCTGAATACGAATATTAAAGAGAATTTCATTTGGATCTGATTATTGACAACGCTAGAATATGTGTATTAGAAGAAATCTTTAAGTTGATTAACAATTGTTGCTTTAGGAAATGTCCAACTGTCGAAGCTCCTTCAATTTGTGTACCTATAATAATGCCAAGGCATGACAGATACGACAAATGAATGTTACTAGCATGGAAACTCTATGACAACTGCACTATTAGAAGAGTGAAGAAAAATTCCTTCGGAATTTACTAATAAATTGGTGAATTCTATGCCATGTAAGCTACAGTGTATTATTAAAGCCAAGAGGAGTCGAATAATATATACTATTGGGTTGGCAACTAAGTACTTTCGGTTTTTCCTGATAGAGAGCGTTGCTTTACTTTTTGTATAACGTATGTTAGTGCTGTACTTTACCGTTTGTCGCGTGATACTAGTCACATTGACGTAACTTCAGAAGCAAGTAGTGCGTGATTTTTATTAAAGCTATTAGTTGTGGGTTAATTTTAAATGGAGTGCAGAAACGAACATTTTCGACATATTTTACTATTTTATTTCCGTAAAGGAAAGAAAGCTGCTGCGGCTCACAAAAAGATAAGTGAAGTTTATGGTGCTAATTGCTTAATAGAGCGAACGTGTCAGAATTGGTATAAAAAATTCCGTTCTGGAGATTTTTCCCTCAAAGATAAGCAACGTTCTGGTCGGCCTACTGAAGTTGATGATGACCAAATCAAAGTCATAATTGAAGAGGATCGTCATATAACTGTTCGAGAGGTTGCGGAGAGGCTACATATATCGCACACAACAATTGAAAAACATTTAAAATGTCTTGGGTTAAGAAGCTTGATATTTGGGTACCTCACGAATTGAAAGAAATTCATTTAACACAAAGAATCAACTTTTGCGATATGCACCTTAGACGAAATGAAACCGACCCTTTCTTAAAAAGAATCATCACTGGTGATGAAAAATGGGTCCTGTACAGTAACATAGTTCGAAAACGATTATGGAGCAAAAACGATAAACCAGCTCAAACCACATCGAAAGCTGAATTGCATCCAAAAAAGATCATGCTGTCAGTTTGGTGGGATTACAAAGGTGTTGTGTTTTTTGAGCTGCTTCCAAGGAACCAAACGATCAATTCTGATGTTTACTGTCAACAATTAATAAAACTAGATGAAGCAATCAAAGAAAAACGGCCAGAATTGTCAAATCGGAAGGTGTAGTTTTTCACCAAGATAATGCAAAGGCCTCACACATCTTTGGCAACTCGTGGGAATCTATTGGAGTTTGGCTGGGAAGTGATGCCACATCCCCCATAGAGCCCTGATCTAGCACCATCTGATTACCATTTATTTCGAAGTTTGCAGAATTCTTTGAATGGTAAAACTTTCACAAATGACGATGACCTTCACACGCACCTGGTTCACTTTTTTGCTAATAAGGACCAGAAATTTTATGAGCGCGGAACCATGCAGCTGAAAGGAAGATGGCAAAAGGTCATTCAGAAAAATGGAAAATATATAATTGATTAAAAACTATTCTTTGTTTAAAAAAAAGTGTTTTATTTTATACTACAAAACCGAAAGTACTTAGTTACCAACCCAATACATTGCGAAAAATATGAAGCTTTTTTGAAAAGACAATACTTCCCTCTATCATACAAACGTGCAATTAAAAGAAACTTCGTCCCACTAAATGTATACCCATAGACAGGACACATTTAAAATTAGCATTCGCTATTTGGTGAACTCTTAGAATAATTAAAATCTTAATAACACCTTGCTTTCGAAGCATTTCCAGTATATCAACTTTCATCAAGTAGAATGTGGTTTTATTAACGAACTTATTCTCTGCGGGTTACCGTATCGTATGCGAATCAACAAATAATGAATGAATTTAGACAACTGCGTGTTTGGAAGAGAGCGAGAGAGAGAGAGAGTTGAGTGGAGTGGAGAAAGGGACACCACGAAAAGCCTTCCCGACCAGCTGGTCATCGGACTCGAAACTGAAACCCTCAGCGTGATAAGTCAGTCTTACTACAGACCTACCAGCCGACTACTCTTGTTCTATGTAGACTTGTTTTCGAAGATCAAAAATTTTAATTATATAATATCTAAGTAGGCCGCAAGATATATCCTGATATCGAGGGAACCTGTTCCCGAACTCTTTTTATTAATCAATACCCATTAGAAACGCATAATAAACGATGTCAAATTAAGGTAGGATAGCGAGATACGATGCTCTTTTTAACTAATTTTGTTAAGAAGTTAATTATTGGATTATTTGTTTATCATATGTCAGTTACAAAGGGTTAGATATTTTTAGAATACTATACCCAATACCTGCTTTTCGCTTACTTAGAATTTGAAAACTAGAAAGCTCTAGTGATATTTAATGTAATAAATATTTACGTGTCTAGAGCCATATTGTTACTTATAACCTATTCTATATTACTATATATTACATATTGCTTGAACACTTTAACTTGGCGGTAAAAACGATGTGTTGTAATCCTTAGAAACCTACCAATGGGATGACCACGCATACTGCGAAAACTTAAGAGGCAGGACAGCTTTCTTATTGTTATTTAACCTTGGTAGCGATAACAGTGTGTATAAGTGAGTGTTATTAGTCGATTAAATAAAATAAATGATTTTACATTAAAGTGTTCATAATAGAGTCATAATGAAGAACTATATAGACAGGAGCGAGTAATTATTTTAAGTATTAAATAGTAAGAAAAGTGATGATACTTTAAAAAGCTTTAAAGAAGAATTTGCAAAGACCACTCGTATTTCGTTCTGAACAAAAGAACTTTTTGTTAGTAGAAAATAATGTGTATTAGAAAATAATGATCAAAAACGATTTCCATGTTCAAAAAGCGTATTAGAATATATAATGTAATAGAATTACCTGAGTATCAACTCCGTAATCTACGAACCACTACTTTCATAGAACAGAAAGATAACGAACTACAGTAAACAAAGGTGTTTCAAATTTCGCGTTTTAAAGAATAAATAAAACACATAATTTGCATTCACTTTCAAAAATTTTTATTGATAATTGAAGTATCAGTTGATATTTATATGCGAAAAATAATATCTGCCGATTGGCCTCGTCTTGCAGCTCCACAGACGTCCACTCTTTTGTTAAAATTTTGAATGACATTTAGACATAATTGAGGCTTTATCTCACCAATGACATGAATAATTTCATCTTTCAAATCACATGATCTTGGTGGCCAATTAACATCACCCTTTCTTGAGATTACACGTCCAGGAAAATTTTCTGTCAATAAATTAATTGATTCGTGTGCAAAGTGAGGTGTAGAGCCATCTTGTTAAAACCACATAACCTCTAGATCAATATTCATTAATTCAGGCCACAAAAATTCCGACGATATCGATCAACATTGACAGTTACAGCTTCACCAGCAGCATTTTCAAAGAAGTAAGGTCCAATTACGACACCTGACCATAACGTACACAAAACAGTAACTCGTTTAGAATGCATAGGTTTCTCATGAATAATTCGTGGATTTTCTTCAACCCAGATACGGCAATTTTGTTTATTAACATAGCTACCAAGTTCAAAATGTGCCTCATCGGAAAACATTATTTTTTGAGAATTATCAGCTGGTTTTTCATTGATGAAATTGACAAATGAACAACGTTTTAAATGATCTAATGGCTTCAGTTCCTGTGTTATTTGAATCTTATATGCCTACAGAGCTAAATCTTTGTGTAAAATACGCCATATATGTTGTTGATCCACTAAGTCCAAGTTGTTGTGAACGTCGTCTAATAAACATTTCAGGATCTTCAGCAACACTTTCATGAACCAAATCAATATTTTCTTGTGAACGACCACTACGACTGTATTTTTCACTTTTTTGATCGTCCACGGAACCGGTCTCTTGAAATTTGTTAATAATTCGACCAATAGTGCTTTCAGATGGACGATTGTGTGAACCATAAAATTCATATAATTTTCTAAAAACTCTTTTCACAGAACGCTGATTTTCATAAAATAATTCAACAATTTGTACGAAGCCATTATTATAAATGTCATACATGACACTTTTTAAATAGCCACATACCCAGACAAATTCAGTGCGGCATCTACATTTTATTTATTCTTAAAAAAAACCGCGCAATTTGAAACAGCCTTTATGTTATGTGGGTACAGGGTGGCAAAAGTGGAAATGAATTTTCCCCAAAATCGACGGGAAAAGAATTAATATTAATTCACGAGAGATGAAATTCGTTCAGATTTTTCAATTTGGTGCGAAAAATTGATATTACTATGATAAGATGAATTCTAGAAATTATGAGAAATTTCTGAAAAAGCTAATTCCAAATTTACCAACAAATTCTGTAGTTATGCATAGTACCATGCTATTTAAACAACTAATATGCCTTGTTCAAATAGTAAAAAATATGATATGGATTGGTTAATAAATGTTTAGCTGACGCACTTCAACCCTTACCTGCTGACCACCAATACACCACTTGCATAGAAGTACATAAATAAACAGACAATACAGAAATACATAATACAACAAACTGTCTTAAATTTAAAAGCTAAAATTACTACTAATTTCTATTTTTTCAAAATCATAATTTATATAATTTCTGTATATAATAGTAACGGTACTTTGCATTTTAAGTGTAAACGAGATTCTAAAATTATAATTTTTGCAGGAAATCTGCATGTGTGCATATGCAAAATGGTGAAAAAGTTTGTTTTAGGAGTTTTGCGAAGCACGAGGAAGAGGCACTCAAACTATAGTTTTTGCGCCTCGTAACAAAGCGTACTATTTTATTCATATTAGAAGTTATATGATCCTCGAGTAACAAAACGAAAATACATTAATATCCCGACAAAAAGGCTATGAAAGTCGTTAAAAGTTGTAATGACTATCGACTCTACTTAGATATAAATTAGAACATTCGTGAACTCTGAAATTACCTCGGTACTTTTTAGATGTAAAACAAAGAGAATACTATAAACAGCATAAACGGGGCAGCTTACGCGAATTAAAGTTTAACAACCCCATAAATAATAAAGGCTGTAGCCTCTTTATGACCTCCGCCGTTCCATCTTCTTCTCTCTTGACACTGAATAGTATTTTTCGTTTAAAAATAAGGGAGACGATCAAAAAAGAAATCATAAAAGCGATCGCTTAAACTTGATTTTATGTTTATACCAACAGAACTCCGGGGATAAACAATTACTTTTCAAAATACGTGTATACATATTATACAGCCCAAGTGCTTGTAAGGGTTAATTTTTTTTATCGTACGTTTCGAAAATTAAATGGGTTTTATAAGGTATTGCGTTTTTATAATCTGTCGGCGGGGAAGGTTTATTAAAGGCGAACGGTTCTAAAATACTTGAAAAAAAATATTGGAAAGGTTAAACGAGTTTTCGCGAAAGTGGCTGAAAGATGAAAAAGAAAAAAACGATGTATTTTATTATGAAGGAAGCACTTTCTAATTTTGATTTTTTTTTAATTTCGCGCAAAATTTTAGAGAAAGAAACACCTATACAAAAGTTTCTTTATTTATTTAGTCCGCAAATTTACAATTTTCTCCCTAAAATAAGGAGCAATAAATAATTTAGGTACGAAATAACATAAGCAGAGAATCACAAAACGTTAATGCTCTTAAACACTGGTTGTTCGAAATTACTATTTAACCTAATTTCGGATATTTAAAAACTCAGTCTCAGTCTACGTACAACGTTGAGAGAATTCCTTGTTTCTTCAGTTAATCTATTCTCATGTCCTTGTAGTCGTTGATTGTAGGGTGCAGATAGTCTTTGTATCTCGTCAATTACAAATGGGACTTGTAAATCACTATGGAGTGTTAGACTGGAGATATATCAGGGTGTATCAGTGACTGTGTGTAGCAAATTACATTGCAGACAGATCCAATCCTGATCATCACATGTCCAAATACGTCTTATACTCTCATATAATAGCAGTTTGTTCTTTAGAATTAGTTTTCATTTGCGATTCATGACAGCTCTGATATTTCACGAAGTTTCGTATTCATTCGTTGTTTGGTTTGTGTGTTTTCGCCATGCTAGTTTTTGATCGAAACATATTCTCAAGTATTTTACCTTGGACTGAACAGAAATTAGTGTATTTTAAATGGATATTTGTAGTTATGATAATAATAATAACCTTTATTTTTTTTTTATAAGAAAATGCAATTTTAAATGTATTGGGTGGAAAACTGTTTTTTTTTTTGATGGAAATGCAACTTTATTGGGAAAAAATGTTTGCAAATGAATCATTCAAACTATTGCCCATCGCTAGCGACAACTTTTTCCCATCTTTCTGGTAAAGCTCGAATACCGTCACGATAGAAGTGTTCGTCTTTTGAGGCTCAATTGAGTTCGATACCGTTCCCCAGTGATGGTTTCGTTCGGTTTCAACATCAAATAATAAATAACACCGCCCTGGTCCCACCAAATACACAGCAAAACCTTCACAGCGTGACTATTCGACCGAACCGACAACGTAGAAGCATGGCCGGGCAGTCCCCATGATTTTGTTCTCTTTGGGTTGCTGTAATGAATCCATTTTTCATCACCCGTAACGATGCGATGAAGAAAACCCTTCCCTTTTTGCCGCTGGAGCAGTTGTTCACAGGCAAAAAAACGACGCCCAACGTCTCTTGGCTTCAAATCATAAGGAACCCAAGTTCCTTGTTTTTGAATCATTCCCAACGCATGCAATCGCTGAAAAATGGCTTGGCGGGTAACTCCTAATGTTGAAGCAAGCTCTTTTTGCGTTTGGCACGGATCCTCATCGAGCAATGCCTCCAATTCAGCGTCTTCTAAGGTTTTTGGTCTTCCTTCACGCGAACGGTCGTCAACATCGAAAGCACCGTATTTGAAGCGACGGAACCAATCACGGCACGTTGTTTCACTTAGAGCAGCCTCTCCGTAAACTTTTTGGAGTTCTCGATGCGCTTCAGCCGCCGTTTTCTTCGAATGAAAGAAGAAAAGCAACACTTCCCGCAAATGACGATTATTTGGCACAAGATTAGACATTTTCACACAACCAAAAGTATATGACGCAAAAACAAAATTACTAATGTGTCAAAGCGGTTTATTTACCATATGTCTAAGCTTGGTTCATGACGTTTTGATTATGTCACAATCGACCAGCACTTACTACTGGAGCCATCTCTTGAAAAACACCGAGAACTTAGTTGCGCACCTAATAATATAACATTTTATATTTTTACTTTATATAAATGATTTATTACTGACCTTGCCCTGTCCTGCCTTATGTTATGCCGACGATGTATAGATTTTTACAGCTGTTTCTTCCTGAAGATGTCAATCGGCTTCAAGTGAGTCTAGACTTTATTTCAGCTTGGTCTAAGCCTAACTGTCTTTATTTGAACATTGACAAATATTTTGTCACGTCATTTACCCGCAAGCTATCTCCTGTCTCTTTTTCATACTCTCTAGGTGGGCACACTCTTATGAAAGTTGACTCCGTCAAGGACCTCGGTATTTTCTTTAATTCCTCACTGAGTTTTAATTTACATATTGATAATATTTGTCGTTCTGCGGTTAAGAGTGCTGGCTTTATGAGGACAACACAGTATTTTAACGACATTGATGTACTGAAAACACCGTTCTTTGCATTGGTTGTCAGTAAGCTGGAATATGGGTCGATTGTATGGTATGCCTTGTACGGCTCGCAGATGAACGCAATCGAACGCGTTCAACGTCGATTTCTGAAATTCCTTATTTTCAAGTCTTCGGGGGTGTATCCTGAGCGTGGTGTCGATTACAATGTTATGTTTGAGGAGCACAATGTTCAACCACTGGAGGAATGCCCAGACACAGTGCTCGTTTTCTTTACAAGCTGGTGAATGCTCGCATTGATTGTTCAGACCTTTTGGCTAAACTAAACTTCTCAGTTTCTCGCTCCTGCACCAGAAGCGCAACCACATTTGTCTACTGTACGCCGAGGACGAATCTCCTCTGGAAGGCTCCCCTGTGTCATATGTCGCTGAACGCCAACAGTCTCTATAGTGATATTTTTCTCGGTTCTTTAAATTCTTAATTTTCGATTATTTGAAGTTATTATTAAATGTTTGGTAGTATTACTTTTATTTTTACATTATTAGTTACTTTTGAAATTTATTTTTACTGCATGTACTTTCTCTTATTGGTATTATAATGTTTTGTCCGATGATTGGGGTTCGGCTGTTGGTCAATAAATATATCATTATTATTAAAAGAAATTTATTCTAAATGTGAAATAAATCAAAACAATAACAGAAAGGGCTAATAACTTCTATACTTCACTTTGTAATTATTACAGATTTCCAAAATTTTCATAAAAACTTCTAACAATATGAGCTATCAGACATTCAACATATTTTTTTGCTCTCGCAATACATAGTATGTACATTATCAGACCGGGTTCCATAGGAGAGCACAAGAAAGTAAATGTGTGAAAACAGTAACGGAGAATCAGTAATATTATTGATTAAATTAGGCCTAAACCTGGCACTCAGAATATCATGTCGCAAATGAAACCATGTCTCTCAGCATATCGGTTAATAGTGAAGTCATCCGCATATCTTAGGCACCCATATCCAAGACTCTCAAGCGAATTATTCATATAGATATTAAAAAGCAGAGGTCCAAAGTTAGACCCTGCGGGACACCGGAAGTAGGAAAATTATAATCAGAATCCGTTGTAAAGAATAAAGCTTTCCTGCCAGTCAGAGATGATTGTATGAATCTCAACAATGATGGAAGGAAGTCCTACAACTTTAAGTTTAGCATGGAGTAAGACGTGGTCAATTGTATTCAAAATCCTTAGTACCTTCTTTGGAATTTGTTTCGATGTGTAACGTTTGTAATAAGATCACATCCTGAAGCTTTACTTGGATTTAAATTTTTTTGTTCAATTTATAGTAACACTTAGGGGAATTTTCAAGGAATTTCAAGGAATTTGTTAATGTCATTATCAGAATGTCTAGGAGGAAGCGAGGTGAATCCTTGTTCAAGATATTCAGTAAATATTTCAGGTTCTTCACTGTCACTTCTTACCTAACTTCTGTCTAGTTTTCCTATTGGAGGTATTGATATTTATGGTCTTAATTTTGTTAGTGACTTTCCAGATAGTATGACCTTTTGTACATGTACATAGATAGAGAGGTAATGTTCGAAAAATGTGTTAGTGTCTTGTGCTTTTTAGTCTGGTGTGTAATTTTCTTCTTAGTCTTCAATAAAAAGAAAGACAAACAACAGATCGCGGAGACAGATCATTAAATCGATAGCGATCTATTAGAGAGACGCATCTTAGAAGCAGGTAACTACAAAATATCGAAACGAACTTTGTTATCGTGATTATACGAGAAAAAAATTGATAGTCGTCATAGTCGTCGGCCAACGAAGAACTAAGGTTGACTGAGAAGATGAAGAAAATGAGATTATAAAATTCGAAATAGCATAAAAACCTTAAGGTTTACGATTGGGAAAAGGTATGCCTCGTTATTTTATTTATGTTCATCAAATTTTACACATTAGTACGACCTCTTGTACATGTATATACATATGTAGATAGAGAGATGATATAATGTTCGAAAAATGTATTAGTCTCTTGTGGTTTTTAGTGTGGTGTGTAATTTTCTTCTTAGTCTACAATAGCAAGAAAGAGACAAACGACAGATCGTGGAGACAGATTATTAGATCATAGAGAATCGACAGCGATTTATTAGAGAGATGCTTCGCATCTTAGAAGCAGATAACTTTGAAATATCCAAACGAACTTTGTAATGAGAAGAAAATTTATAGTCGCCATAGTCGTCGATCAACGAAAAACTAAGGTTGACCGAGAGGATGAAGAAAATGAGATTACAAAATGTAAAACAGCAAAAAACCTCACGGTTGTAGATTGGGAAAAGTTATGCACCATTATTTTATTTATATTCACAAAATTTCACACATTCTCATTTGAAGAGTGTATTTAGTGATGGATTACGTATAGAGGAGGAAACTGAAAATTTACGCTTCATTAGGAGAAGACCACGCGAGCGTTTCCATGAAGGTACAGCGAATAGAACAGTTAAACATCCTCCAGCTATAATGTTTTGGTCCCGCATATCAAGAAAGAAGCTAAGACTTCTGTATTATGTCACGGGGAAAATTCCGTAATAGAATACTAATCCCATACATTGATTCTTTAAGTTCTGGAAATGTTTATAAATTGATGCAAGATGATGCACCAAGCCATAGATCAAAATTAATAACAGATTTTCTGACATCAACTTGAAGATCTTGCCGTGGCCAGGCAACTCTCCAGATCCAAACAGAATCGAAGGTGGAATAGTTTAAAGTGGATTGCTAAATCAATTTCAAATCCAACTCTAGCTGTTATGAAACAAAATATTGAAGATACTTGGCGTAATAATCAGGACTTAAAGGAATTAGCTGCATCGTGTTTGAAAACATGCCCAGAAGAATTAAAGTAATTCTTTAAGTTCTGGGAATGTTTATAAATTTATGCAAGATGATGCATCATGCTATAGATCAAAATTAATAAAAGAGTTTCTGACAGCAACTTGCAGATCTTGCCGTGGCCAGGCAACTCTCCAGATCTAAACAGAATCGAAGATGGAATAGTTTAAAATGGATTGCTAAATCAATTTCAAATCCAACTCTAGCTGTTTTGAAACAAAATATTGAAGATACTTGGCGTAATAATCAGGATTTAAAGGAATTAACTGCATCGTGTTTGAAAATATACCCAGAAGAATTGCAGCAAAAAGTGGCTTAACGAAATATAAATTCATTTTATTTAAAAATAAATATTAATCTTTATGTTATATTGTTAATTAACAGTTTTTCACGTTAAGTCGCTATTGTATCTTATTTCTTATAAAAATAAAATCAAAATTAAATTTATATGGTGGTCCTAATTTTATTGCGCGGTACTGTATATATGTAATATTTACCCCACTGGTGATAAAACATTGTAAGTAAATGAATATGTTATGATGACATAAACCCCAAACGGTGAATCTGTATCATCTTGTAAAATGATAATGTAAAAATGTATTTTTCTTCCAACGCAAAGCAAAAAGGAAAATCCATACGGTATTACTTTCATCTTGCAGCTTTTAAAATAACTTGGATATCTTACTCGAACTAGACAATATAAGACATTCATTTTTAACAAAACCTACGTCTGCTAAAATACAAACCAAGTTTATTATTATTCCTTTTGTAAAACCTTCTCTATTAAACGCATACCTATGTACCTACTTCTATTTGCTTCCTGGAGCATCATTCTCTCTCCTTTCTCTTCCCTTTTCATACAATTCCTTTGCGTTTTCTATTTATTGCACGAACTGAATATTTTCCCTATTCAGAAAATGTAATAAGTAATAAGCAGGTATTGCACAGAAAGCAAAAAAGAACCATTCCCTCAGGTATATTAATACCGAGCTTATTTTTTGAATATAAATCACCGAGGCGAGTAAACCAGCGTTTAACGAAAAGATAAAAAAAAATAGAGATGAGAGAACTGAATTTTTTACATTCAGCAAGAAAGATTATTTCCTGTAGTTCATTTTTTACGCCTTTACTCCTTTTTTGTTTGAAGAAAAAGCGGGACAACATACGTATATAATCGCCAGGTTTACTTTTAATATAAAACCAGCGGTGAGCGGCATATTTATCTTTATTAAAATTAATAAAAAACTAATTGTTATTAATGAAAAAAAGGGTAGGTACAGATGACAGACGGACGTTCGGTATCTCATCCATCCCACGTTTATTCAACACCCCCGACCCCATCCAACTAATTAGTCTTTTTTTCCTGGTGGATGAAATTCATCGAAGAGAGAATCGCTTTCGGGGGTTAATTTTCGGGTTTTGGGAGTTCGGGCGGACGTTCGTCCTATTTGTAGCGTAAATTCTTTTTTGGAAGGGTGAATTATAGACTAAATTAATGCGTTTTGTTAGAACTGTGCGATATTATCAAGAATCGTTGGTATCGAGTTACCGAAACGTACATGTGTTTTGGGTTCAACTAAATTAGAAATTATTTGTAAGATAGAAATCAAATTATGTGGGAACGGATGTTACTTTTCCAAGAAGTTTAATTTCATCCTATCTCATGATAAATATAACTATATTATATTAACAATAACAAGGCATGTTATAGGATAAATTAATTTTATAAATGGCACTTTAAGCATACAAAATAATAGGTCACGAAATTTAAGAATTATTATTTATTATTGTATTTTCGACTAGACTTGAATTTTACAAATGTTAAATAAAAATGTCAAGTATTATTATGTTTAATTCTAAGCATTTACTTGTGATAACGACAGTTGGGGCAATAAATGTCACTCTATTGGAAAATGCTGTAATTTTTGCAAATGGCATCGTATGTACATATGTCAGTTTGGTTTTGACATTCGTGAAATAGAGACGTGCGAAATTTATCATGAACAACAATGAACCAATATACGCCTCAAGAACGCCCGATAATTGTGACAATGTTTGCGCGCAATAATTCGTCTGTGGCGTTAGAAGGACGGAAAATCCACATATAGTTCATGAAGCACCATTACACCCTCTCAAAGTTACTGCGTGGTGTGCACTTACGAGGGTAGTTTGACAAGTAGTGAGAATGGAAAAGAAAAACGAATTTTTTAAATACAAAATAATTTTTATTTTTCAATATATTCTCCTAAAAGAGCAATACATTTATTCCAACGGTGCTCCATGCCATCCCTAAAATGCGATTCCGGAAGGCTTGCAAAATACTCATTTACGAAGATGATAAGTTCGTCGTTAGACGAAAATTTCTTTCCACCTAGTGCCGTTTTCAATTTTGGAAAAAAGGGGAAGTCGGAAGGGGCTAGATCCGGCGAATAAGGCGCATGCGGTACTAATTGGAAATGCAACTCGTGGATTTTTGACATCGCAACTGTGCTGGTATGCGAGGGAGCGTTGTCTAGGTGAAACATAATCTTTTTCGTTGCCATTCCTGGCCTTTTAGTATGAATCTCAACATTTAATTTTTGTAGAAGTTCTGCATAATATTGTCCGTTTATTGTGGCACCTTTCTGAAGGTAATCAATGAGCAAACTGCCCTATGAATCCCAAAAAATTGATGCCATCACCTTGTTTGCCAATAAAGTAGTTTTCGCTTTTTTTGGAGGTGCAGAACCACGTTCTAACCATTGTTTCTTTCGACTGTTGTTTAGTTTCGGGTGTACTGTAGTGTATCCAAGTTTCATCGTAAGTAACAAATCGCCTACAAAAATCAACCGGATTCCGCTTATAAAGGTCCAAACACTCATTGAAAATGCGCAAAGGAGTGAACTTTTGATCAGTCGTAAGTAATCGTGGCACCCATCTTGCCGAAAGGTTGAAAAGGGCCAATTCTTTCGTTAAAATGTGGTGTACGCGTTCTGTTGAAATGTTTTCCATGTCTGCTATATATCTCTCACTTTGAGTCGTCGATCTTGCGTAATAATATTACGTATTTTATAATCATTTCCTTAGAAGTCACGATTTTGGGTGCTCCAGAGCGCGCTTCATCAACACAGCTTGTTCTACCACGTTTAAATTCATTTACTCATCTACTTATTGTGGCGGATAATGGAGCAGATTCACTTAATGTTTCCCGTAACTAATCTTTTATTTCGGTAGCTTTCATACTCTTAATTACGAAGTATTTAATCACTGCACGATACTCTGCTTTTTTGCCATTTTAACAAAATAACGTGTTGCTTCTTCTTCAATCAGCTGTCAAAAATAAACTAATCAACCGATTTATCTAAATATCGAAATGTAAACACATAAATAGGCAACCTAAATTACAGTGCATTTGTTTTACCAATTATAATGCCACCTATTTGTCATTCTCAGTACTTGTCAAACTATTCTTGCATGTCGCAAAAGTGGTTGGACCTTATTTTTTCGAAGGAGACGACGGTAACGCTATTACGGTGAACGGCAACAGCTATAGAACCATGCTGACTGAATTCTTCTTACCGGAAGTTGACGATCTGTATTTGGAGGATATGTGGTTCAAATAGGACGGGACCACTTGCAATACTGCATGCGATACAATGCGTATTTTGAAGGATGCCTTTCCAGCGCGTGTAATCTCGTGTTTCGGTGATTTGGCTTGACCAGCCAGATCTCCCGATTTAACTGCCCTGGACTTCTTCCTCTGGGGATATTTGAAGTCGTTGGTGTACGCGAACAAGCTCCGCACTTTGGAAGAGTTAAAGAATAACACTGGAGTCGAAATTGACTGCGTGACACCACAAATGCTGCGAACAGTTATACAAAATGTAATCAAAAGAATTTAAAATTTGCATGACCAGCGGCGGCTATTTGTCGGACATAATTTTCCACAATTAATTGAAACAAAATTTAAAGTGCCAATAAACATAATCAGTTAAAAACCAAATTAGTTTTCACTTTAAACAAAAGTTATCGCAAAAGACAATCATATGATGCTTTCTTTCTCACTCTATATAAGAAAGAATACAAAGACTCTTAAAATAAATATTGCAAAAGCATAATACAAGATAATAAATAAAGTAAAACAATATAGCATTAGACAGTATTTGTAACCATTGTATATAGAATAAGGAATAATTCTTGTTAAATTGTTCATAGTAAACGTTGAACCTAAAATAGTACAAGTTTCAATGAATATAAGTTACAGTTACATTGAATAAAAGTAGGCATCGGAAATTTCAAAAAGATTTTGAAAAATACAGTAAATTTCGGAATAATCTTAATCTAATAAAAAAGAATATTTAAAAACTAAAACAAGTTCATTTATCAGGGACATTTAAGAAATTAGACGTTAGCTTATGTGGGCAAAAATGCAATACAAATAGTGTATTAAAAGGGATAAGATTTGTTTTGATAATAATATATGCAGATACTCTCATAACTGCAAAATACATTTGCCAGGTTTTCGAATTGTTTTATTAACTGAAATAAGTTCCTGTATTATGAATAATACGTCCCATATATCAGAAATTTTTATAAATAAATCGTTTATTTCAGCATAACCACTATAATAGTATATTTTCCCCCACAAGAGCTTTTACAGACCGTAGGGGAATATTCGACACAATTCTGGGGATGTTATATATTATTAACGGGGTCTTTATCGCTTGCTGAAAGATTTGTTGGCCAAGAAAACATCATAACTTTTAAATACAGAATTTTGCAGAAAATCCTTTCAAAATATTAGTAATAAATAATAAAATTCGGGTCAAGTATAGATCACCTTTTTTTCTCTTTTAACAGGTAGCGCAAAAGTAATGACATAATTTGAACTGGCTGCCATTTTGTTATAAATGACAAAAAAAAGCTATGTCTTCATAAAAAGTTTATTTGAAAGTGTAAAATTGACTACATTAATTGGAAAAAATTATATTGCTCAAACGCCCACCTCCCGGGTTGATGCATAATTGCGCTCGTTTTACAGCATTTTGAATTGTTGCTCGCAAAACATCTAGCTCATATTAGCGATTTTTTCTTCAATGTTAGCTTTCAAGACTTGCAAGGTTCGTAGTTTGTTGTGGTAAACGCGAGATTTTAAAAAACCCAAAGGATAAAGTTTGGTGCTGTTAGATCTGGCAATCTGAACGGCCAGTTCAAATCTACAAAGGAAGATCATTCAACCTGTAAATTGGTATCTCAAAATCTCCATCGTTTTCCAAACTGTATGAGCGGTTGCTCCATCTTGTTGAAACCAACAATGATCGAGTCTCAATGCAGCAATTTGCAACAAAGAAACTCATTTAGCATCTGCCTGTAACACTCACCATTTACGGTTACGATGGTGCCATCGGCCGCACCAAACAGTCACTTTGAGGGGATGCATTTCATGTGGATTCTCTGTGCCCCAGAAACGCAAATTTTGTTTGTTAACATGACCAATATGACTTAAGTGGAAAT